>JBBBDQ010000799.1:2470000-2635000 GCA_037127315.1 Ascarosepion bandense
AGACAGATTTGGTTCTGTAGCTTTCGCTGGCAACCAGTCTACTGCACAAAGTAATGACAACCTACTGCGGGTTAATCTTCTGCCCAGTCAGTCATGTCACTTTGGAGACATGACTGACCAAAGCGTGTATCACGTATGGCACTTAACTGATTGACTGAAATAACATAACCCTAACCCTAACCCATCCACCAATCAGCCACCTAGAAAGTGAAATTTATAGAAAGCTTCATAAGATGTATGGGATGGAGAGTATATTTCTTTATAGATCAGAAAGTTAAAACAAATGCTACACTCTAAAATAATAATAATACTAATAATAGTAATAATAATACTGGTAACGTAAGGAAGTAGAAAACTTCGAAAGAGATTTCTTCTTCTTCTATGTGCCCTGTCCCTTCAGGACGTAGTCGATCATGGCTCTCCACGTCTCCCTATCCCTTGTGGCTCTTAGTATGTTTGCTCCTGTTGCTCCTGGCAACCTCCGTTCCGTCATCCACCTGATCAGGCCCTGCAAATATGTTATCCGCTGCCTTCCTCTGTCTCTCCTTCCTTCTATCTGACCAGTCAGTATCAGGTTCTCCAGGTTCTCTTTCCTCATTGCATGTCCCAGGAACTTCAGTTGTCTCTTCCTGATGCTCAGCATCAATTTCCTTTTTGTTGCCATTCTTTCTAACACCTCGTCGTTGCTTGTATGCTCAGTCCACGATATCCGTAGCATCCTTCTGTAGAACCACATTTCGGCCGCTTCCAGTTTTGTCCTCATTTTCGATGATATTGTCCAGCATTCACAGCCGTATTGAATAACTGACATCACGTAGCAGTCTAGCACTCTTTTTCTTCGTTTCTATTGAGATTTTCCTGTGGGTTAGTATTTTGCTCATCTTCTGGAACGCGTCCTTTGCCATGCCAATTCGCCTTCGGATCTCCGTAACTAATTTAAAAAGGCATGCAATTTGATAAACAGTTTGAAGCAATCCGAAAACTGAAGCTAAAAAAGATATATTCAAAAAACACAATTTACCTAACGTGTTTATTACTACAGACAAAATTAGAAATATATCTGAAATAAGAACTTCCAGCCGACTTCCACCCAACCAAATCAAGAGAAACTACTCAATAAAATTTGTTTGGTTTATTGTGTACATCCACGTGCTGTCTTATTAGTTCTGCAATGTTTATATTTACAAGATTCAGATTAGACCAAAAATGCAGTATTAAAAATGTATCATTATTCATTTCTTCCACTAATAGATCTGGGGCTTTCGGCCTATCACGTTGAATCGCTCGATCACTGAAGTTAAGCAACGTTGAACCTGGTCAGTACTTAGATGGGTGACCGCTTGGGAATTCCAGGTGATGTAAGCGTATAGTGACGGATGTGCGTTGTGGTGCAGTGGATATCAGTTCGGAAAGAGAAACCGGTGAGCCGAGTTCGGATTCCAGGTGAATACCCTGCATTCAGTTAAGCACTGGTATCCTTGGGAAAGGTATTCATCCGTCCCTTCCCTCCAGTTATGTGTTAAATAACAAGTGTAGGACTTGGGGACCCTGCTCTTAAAGACAAATCCCAATGAATCTTGATACTAGAAAAGAAAACGTTGTAAAAATAATATAACCATACCCCAAATCATTGGTTATGACCTTAAATGATCCCATAAGGATTAATAGGTCGTTAAACCTCCAAACAAACAAACTTAATAGATATGTCCCGAATAGATATATTCAGAAGTAGGGAAACTCTTTCAAATCTATTCTTTTCACAATCTCTGCCTTCAAGCAAAAAGGAACCAAGACGAGGTTCAGCCGAAAAGCAGAATCTCGTCTGGGGAAAAATAGTCGTGCTTGACCCTGCCTAAGTGCTCGGCTATCTCACAATAAAATTATTCCTGTGTGGCATTCAAACTTAGAGTGGTTACCATTAAATACGAAGGTAATTAAAGTTAAAATTCTTTCCTTATCGGACTCTCTGCTTTTGGACGGAGAGAAACCTAGCCGCGGCTATGCCGAACGGCAGACTCACGTGTGATGTAAATAGGCAAGTGCTAGGCTCCACATATGCGTTGTCTACGAGAAAGATTTTGCTCGAGCGAACGCTCACATTAAAATCGGCTTTGTGCTTCATCTCGTCTTCGTGGATAGGCTTGGGTTCATTTAAGCTTACAAGCAAATACTAATTGTCTCTAACAAATCTACTACAATTTAATCAACTTTCCTTTTTAACCATTCTGATAATACATAATCTCCTCTCCAGAGAAGTTTATTAATGACCCTAATGCGTCTGACACCAAACTATAAGATCGTCACTGGAAAGGAACTTTCATGAACTTCTTAAGTGACTACGGTTATTATATTCTAGTTATGCGACGGGGAAGATTAAGCTACAACCCAAAACGTTGACGATATTCTCGTTGATAGAACGATGACTGTAACACGTATATACAAATTAAGGTTAGTCAGTCAGTTAAGTGCCATACATGATACACGCTTGGGCGATCATGTCTCGAAAGAGACATGACTGACTGGGCAGAAGATTATCCCACAGTAGTTTGCCATTGCTTTCTGCGGTAGACTGGTTGACGACCAAGGCTATAGAACCCAATCAGTCCTGCTATTTAACCCATAACTGGAAGGAAGAGACGGATTAATACCTTTCCCAAGGGTATTTGCGCATAAGTGAATACAATAGATTCAACTGGAATTCGAACTCGGCTCCCCGGTTTCTCGTTCCGAGTCGATATCCACTGTACCACAACGCACATCCACAAATTAAGGTAAAAAGCATTTTTATTCGCTTTTCGGTGACGTCGGCTGTGGAGTAGGAGATTGGTTGGGTTGGTGGGATCAGCACACACGCATCAAGGCAGCGGCTAAGAGGCCGCACTCGTCCGCTGTCTCTCCCTGTGCCTCTCTCGATCTGCTACCTGACTTCTACTACATTAGTTAGTTGTACCTCCCACTAAGGGCAACATGTGACACATGGTCAGTTATAAGTAGGTTTTCCGTGCTATAGTCCCAAATTAACCTTCTTCAAATCTATATATCCTGAATTTTGTTTATCACCTATCATGTTTCAGGCACATAAATACAATTTCGAGATTTACATTGTCTGACCTTGGCTACACTGGTTTAGGAAAACAAATTTGCAAGAAATTTCTGTCTCCCAATCTCCTAACCCGGAAAATTTTGCTCGTCACATGGCGCCCGCATTCAAAACAGTGTTTATATTCAATACAATATTTATTTTGAAAACAATCTTTATTTTCTTTTCTCAGCCAGTTTGCATTTTTGCTGGTTCGTAAAAAGACACATGTGCACAAAATTACGCACCGGGTCAAATAATAGATGATACTGCGACAATTTTTTAATATTCTGTACTAACTCACGAAATATGTTTCAGCACACGTTTTCGAGTATCTAAGAGGTGCACATTCTTACGAAGAGGCTTTAATATCACTGGAAAATACCTCGATAAAAAGAGTAATGAAATGGTCTCTAGACACTTATTTCAAATTCAATTGACATTTTCTATCAAATTTTACTAAAATTAGGCAAGGACTGTTCGTTTTCCTTAATATCAGTGCAACAGTATTGAGCTGAATTGATATGAGATGCCTTCATGAATGGACTTGGATCCATGGATATCTAACAAAAAATGCAAATAGCACTTTATTGTTACAGATGACCTGTGATCAAGCAAGAGCACTAGATTTAGCAAAACAAAATGCTAAAACGTACCATGCAATTGTTGTAACGTTAGAGACTTATGACCTCACCCCTGCCATCGTATGAAAAACTAATCACTCTAAAATAATTAGTCTTAATTAAATACACAGCTTTTGCTGCGGAGATAAGAGACATGCAATGTTATCATGACCAGATAGAAAGAACAAATGCTATACATGCGGAAATCATTGATATTTTGCTAAAGTTTGTAGAAATACAAAAGGAAGTGACATGGTATCTTTGTTGGAATCAGTGGATGCACTTGGCTGTCATCTACAATGATATTGATCATGGCTAACGGACAGCCACTAAAAGCATTGATTACCATGGAGGAACAGAGAAATTTCCTTAACGTAATCATTACTAAACTTCCGCTTTAAAGGTCTACTTTCGCCGAAAACTAGCAACAAATATATGTTGACAATAATTGACGAATATTCGCAGATTTCTTTTCACTAAGTGTTGACCCTCGAAACAAAGAATATTATTACTAAACACACGCAACTGAATAAAAACGAACTAATGGCTCAAATGGAGTTACTTGATGCCAACATCCAATAGGCGTGTGTCCTTTAGTCGGATGGACAGGAAAACACAGTCTTCCTAAAAGACTTGACTCTGGCAGGAGATGAATCACGATCTCCAGGCGTAAGTGTAGCCTGTCTCACTCTAAAATAATACATTAAGAAATGTAACCATTTCTTAACTAGACGAAGATAATTCAACTGATTTTGAAGAGACATAGATATGGTTACATTTTGAAGATTGTAAGGAACATTTGAGCTCTGATCCATCGATTGGTGATGAATGGATTTCTCAGAAAAGCGCACACTAAATTTCTATACTTCAGAGGATAAGCCAGTCTCTCGTAGACAACATAAAAGCAGTAGGATTAAAACAGTTAAAGCGAAAAGAGGAATAACTTCATATTACATTTGGTAATCGGCTGCGCCGTCGCTGACAGCAAATCAGTTTTTTTTTATCATTTCACCCCGAGCAAGGCGGAAATGCCACTGATATGCAGGGTGTTACATAAATGTAAAAAGATTAATTAGAAAAGACTGAGAAGTACAAACTAGTTAGAAAGGAACAATAGAAAGCAGGTGCGATGAGAGATACATAGGTGGAGAGAAAGGGAAGGTTATACAGGGGTGGGGAGAGAGCTAGTGGTTAGTAGATGAGTATTGACTTTGCATTTAAATTTCGGGAGGTTTTAGTCGTCAGGAAAGCAAGAATACGGGAGCGAGATCCACAGGTGGGAAGTGCGAGAGAACAAGCTGCAGGAGTAGAATTGTCGTCTGCATTTGGCTAACCTGACTGTGAATGGGTGTGACCCAGTTGCCAGTCTGGTTGCACGAGTAAACACCTGTTGAGGAGGCATCAGTGACTTAAGCTCGTCCGAGTAGAAGCCATGAAAGTATTTATAGAATAGAGAAAAGGGAGGTCACATTTCGACGATGGGGAAGTGGCTGCAGTCGAGTCGCCAGATCAGTACCTATCACAAGAAATTCTTTCTTCTGTAGGAATAAGTCAGGAAAGAATGACTATTTATTATTGTAGTTTTACAATAATTTTGGCACGAAGCCGAAAAAGAAATGCAGTGAGGCTGGACAACAATTTCTTAACTAGACGTAGATATTCGGATTCACGACCCAGTAGTTCATTACAATATGATCATTCATCACAAGAACTAGACCAGTTTACAATCCTACTTATAATACCAGATACTTGCAGGTGGTGTCTACAAATGGGAGAAAAAAACCATGACATAAAAATTTTGTTTTATATATAACCGTTTTCTTTTTACAAAATTATATCTAAAAGTTCATAATATGAAAATGAGAGTTGGAGGAGCTGAAATATTAAAACAATCTAAATATATAACAAAATATTAAAACTAAAAATAACAAATATTACTAAGATCTATCTAGCCCTCAAAAGACAAGGAATAATGTGGTATGACTCGTTTCACCATTAATGGATATGTGATGAATACATATATTCAGGAGAACTGTTTTTATTAGGAATCGTTATGTTTTCCTATTATATTATTTTTTTTTCGTGTGATTTGTTTTGATTTTTCTGTTTTTAACTACTCAACCTACGTATTTTTATTTTTGTTGCTAAGGCAACATATAGATTTAACTGGTTTGTTGATTGATTTATTTATCTGTTTTAATATATCTTAATTTTCCGCTTCTTTTATTTTCTTTCTTTCATATATTTCCTCATTTGCTTAATCCTTTTTAGTTTTCGTTTTCGACGTGTTACTTTAACTTGGTTTTATTTCGGACATATGCACATATTTTTTTCTTTTCTATTTATTTCCTAATTTGTTTAAATCGGTAGTATTTTTTAAATCGTAAAGTTCTTTGATTTCTATTAGATTTACTCATTTTCTATATTTTATTTTTTCACGTTAAACGTTTTCTTTTGCTTTTTATTCTCTTGTGGTATTTCATCATTTGTATATTTTGCTATTTCTAATTAAAGAAAACTTTAGTTAATAACGCTTCTTCAGTAGATTTTTCAGTTTATTTTGTTTTTACACGTTTAACGTTACGTTTTACTCACCTATCTTTTTACATTAAAACCGGATTTGTTAAATCAGCTTTATTAGGCCTTTTCTTTCCTTGTCATCGTAAAATCATTTTTATTGTTTTGCATGTTCTCAGGAATTGGTATTATTTTTCCTGATAACCAAAAATAGCCGGCCAATTAAAAGGACCTGCTCAGTGTGTAAAATAACCCCCTGAGGAAAAATTGTCAATCAAAAGTGACTACTGAGAACCTATCCATTGGAAAATAAAAGGTGACTAAATAAATGGAAGGAAAAATATGTCGGCCAGTAATAGCCAAAATCAAGAAAAGCTGTTGTCAATTGACCTAGGCAACAACAATAATGTCAATGAAGCGGTTGGGGACTCGCCATCTTGTTTGAAGTTTCCGCCGAGGTCCATAACTAATATGACGTAGAACCTGGACGTATCCAAAAGCTATAAACATCCCATCAATGATGGGCATGAAGTAAAACTTCAGGTATTACAGAATTTTTAAAATATTGTTTTGTGGTCAAGCATTCGCGAAGATTTTGTCGCCCCACAAAAGTCACCAATGTAATATTTGATTAAAGCGTCATACAAGGTAAGAAGTATGTCTTAAAAGAGCCCTGAGGCACTTATCCGGCTCAAGTTGGGCAGACCCTAATTGCTTCCTCCGAAGAACTGAACGGGAGATGGTGGTGTTTGAAAATTATAATTCGACCGTGAAACCTTGAAAACACTCTCTCTACCACTTCCAAGTAGCGATCCCCGGCCAACAATATGGAAAAGATCCCACAAGCAAGATTCCTATACGAGCCCAACTTCACGAAGTTTGAAAGATTATAGCAGCTAACGGATTTGAAAAAAAATATCAAACATCTGTGAAAAAAATCATTGGTCCTTCTTCCTCGGCGTCGATATTCAGCGTCTTGTGGTTGTAGTAAGAATGTGGTATTTTGGTGCAAAGAATGTTTTATAGTTTGTCTGAGTCAGCAATTGTTGCTAGCCAAGTTTAAGATTCGACAGATGATGACCAGCCTTCCCCATCCACATTGTAGTCTTGTGCTCACACGTTTCGAATTTCTTAAACAGTTAAATCTTGATTTTCTCTGTCAATCGACATATTTCATCTTTTTCGTAGCAAATTCTATTTCATAGCCTACATTTCCACTCCTATCACAACTCAATGGGCACTGACGGGTTGCTGACTGTAACTCGTTACATTGAGTAGCTATTGAGCCTTTTATTGTGTGACCTTTAGAAGATATATAAAACAAATTATTAAAGTAATTGCACTTAGAATACTGGCAACAGTTCACCAAGAACATTTTCATAGATCTTGAAACATTCCAAACTGAGCGATATATAGTTGTTTATGTGGTAGGGAATTATTTACAATAAGGCACAATAAAAAACATCTGAAAACTGAAACAAAGCAAAATATATAAAATTATTGACTTTGTAATAAGTTGTTCAGAAAATAATGTCCAATTTTAGAAGAACATTTTTAATTGTATCTTCGTTTTCTTCTATGAGCCGTGTCCCTTCATGACGTAGGCGATCGTTTCCCTCCACATCTACTTATCACTTATCGCTCTTTATACACTTTCTCCAGTATCAAACTCAATCCTCGCGCCCCCATCTATCTGCTCAAGTATGTCATGTTAATTTCTTGACAGATCGTTGCCCCCACATCTTCCTATCACTTGTCGCTCTTTATACCTCTTCTCCGGTTATTCCAATCAATGCTCGCTCCCTCATCCATCTGCTCAAATATGTCATGTTAATTTCTTGACAGTATTAAATTCAGAGCAGTCTTTCTAGTAGACTAGCTGACACTAAACACTAGGAATCTCATTTTCCTACGTTTTAACCATCAAACATTCTAAACAGTAAACTATTGCAGTACATCCTGTAAAATCAATTATTGTTATTTTATGTTTGATTTTGGTTCGCCACTACAAAGTCCAAGTTGTGAACTAAATCGGCATCAGCCAATCTATACACACCTGATGATGACCAGATTATACTTGATCGAAATGTTCTGTCTATTATAACACCTATATAAACTAAAATGAGAAAATGTTCGAAATAATTTCCAAGATTATTGAAAATTACTCATCTCAGAAATAAATTATCATTGTGTTATATTTGCATTATATCAAGTATTAAGAACATAATAGCTACGTTCCACAAATTATAGGGGAGAGTTATCAATGATAATATTGATTTAAAAATCCTGATCATCTTTCTGTAACACTCTTTCTGTTTTTCTATTTTTTAAATGTACATCATCAAATAATTTGGCGATGTGCATGCAAATTTTTATTCCGAAAATGCGGCTCAGAGAAAAAATGTTTGGGAGCCTATAGGGGCTTCTTATTTATTCTTTTCTCGTTGTAGTGGGAGTCCGTTCTAGTAAAGGGCAGTTGTATATTGTTGCCGGTTAACGGAATTTGGCCTTGCTGTAGATAGCCCACTATAAGTCATAAAATGATTATAAAATCAAGAAAGGCATTTTGAGTTGAATATAACATTTTTATATATACACATATCAATTAATGTTTTTACAATTAATGTAATAACTTGAAGTATAGGTCCAACGGAGGTTAAAATGTTCATAGAAATAATAAGCTGAAAGAGAATTAATGTTTAGGAATGAGGGGAGCATGTAATTGAGGAATGTGTTTGATGTAGTCGCACATTAGGTCAGTAAGTAGTTTTGAGACAGGGGAGAAGGGAAGTGGCAAGCGTAGTAGCCACTTGATTTAGGTCAAGGGGATGTTGATTACACTCTTCTCCTCAGGTTCTGCCTGCTGGGGTCTGTCTGTGTCTGCTTTTTGTATCTACTTTTTGGATCAAAGCAGTTCGTTTGGGATTTCACACTTGTATTTGATTCTGGGCTTCCCATTGGCTGATAAATAAAATTCGCGTGGGTTCGCGAAGTGGAAATTTAATATTTGATTAATTTTTATTTTTCAACCTGAACATCTGCGCGGACTCGGATGCGCACCGACGAGTTTTGGTCATTTGCTTTCTGGTCGTTAAAGTGCAAACATCCGGTCCCTCGTTTTTGCTCGGTCAGTATCACCACAAGCCTCTGATCTGAGGAGACAAAAACTAACGTTCTGGGAACTGCTTGAAACTATTCCTACTCGAAATGGTTTGATGACATTATTAGGTGTTCGGCGGTTGTGTTAACACGAATCTCACGTCAGGCTGACGGAGCGATTCAGTGGTAAATCTGTTGATCGTGCGCTTTCTTTAACAAAATTGTACCTTAACTCTTTTCAGCATGGTTACAGTATAAACCATAATTTGGTTTCCTGGGTTGTTGCAAACGATCAAATATTTCAATAAACTTTTACTAGCCGTTCTATCAAACAAGTATGCTCGCTAATGAAGAACAAAATATTATATTATATTATATTATATTATTTTATATTATATTAATTGCATTGTATTTATAATTTTACAAACAGTTTTCATGCCTTAAATGCGGAATAGGTTGTGAAAATTTAAGCAAATTAAAATCTTTTCTCAAATTAATAATTATGAGTTCTCTGATTTATAAAGAAAAACGAAGAGAAATTTGTAGCTCATGCAATATGTATCTATGTATGCATTGCCTTTTATATACGATGTTTATTATATAATAATTATTTCTAAATAACTATTTTTAAAATCACTTTATTGAAAGTAATTTCTGCAGTTCTTTAAAACACTGAATAAAAGATTTATGAAATAGGTGATTCTGCAATAAAATTGTTTAATAGTAATTCGCATGTATAAAACAAAATGAGTACATATGCATAAAACAGTCTTTATTTATTGTCATACTTTGTCTATTTCTTCCTCTTTTATTTGGTTAGATTATTTTATTTTAATATCTTCTTTTAATCACTTATATTTTGTTCGTTGATTCTCTTCCATTTCATATGATTTTACCATTTACTTGTATTATTATATTTTACTATCCTATAAATCTTACTCCCTATATTCCTTCTTTGTTTAAGGAATAATAAGAATAAAAAACATATGATGAATTTACATGGCAAATACTTACACAACGTCCACCCTCATCACTTTTATAGATATTGATAACAATGTAGAATGTCTCTATTGGATTAGGTTGGGAGGGGGAGGGGCAACATATATAGATATAGATAATATAATGTGGGGTGATCGATTCTATATTATAATCAATACATAAACTGAAACCTGATTTTGTGTGGTGATAATATCTATATATATTTTCTACCCTTAATTTTGGCTCTTTGAAAAGTTTCAAGGTGTCGTTAGCGTTCTAAAATTTGGATCTCCATCTGAGCCCAACTCCCGTCGAGCTAGACCGCAAAATACAGACGCAAAGTCGAATCTATCAAACAAACAAATATTTATACAACGTCTACCGTTCG
Organism: Ascarosepion bandense; assembly: GCA_037127315.1. Classification (NCBI taxonomy): domain Eukaryota; kingdom Metazoa; phylum Mollusca; class Cephalopoda; order Sepiida; family Sepiidae; genus Ascarosepion; species Ascarosepion bandense. Next base: position 2,480,685 of record JBBBDQ010000799.1, read on the forward strand.
TCCCTTTTATACATATTGATTATATTTTTCTATTTCTACCTCTCATTCTTCCATTTTTCATTCTTTCTTTACTTTTATTCCGTTTTATATGTGCCTCTTCTACAAGTACTTTCATGGCTTCTGCTCCGATGAGCTTAGATCACTGGTGCCGCCTAAGCACGAATTTACACGAGATACTAGATTAGCAACTAGGTCCCACACTTTTACAGTTAAACAAATAAGATGTAACCGTAAATTCTACTCCAACAGCTTCTTTTCTCGCGCTTCCCGCCTGTAGAACTCCCTTCCACAAGTCTGCTTTCCCGACAGTTACAATCTCCAGGTGTTTAAATGTAGGGTCAATAGACACCTCCTATCACACTAACTCCCAACTATTCTCACAACACTCTCATCTACCCAACCCTCATTCTCGGTATCCTCACCCGCCTATCACCCACCTTCTGTTATTTCCTATATTTAATCAGCCTTTCTCCACTCTACGTAGCCCCCTGCACAGTAGTGGCAGTGACATGCCTTGCTCGGGGTGAAACGCTTATAAAAAAAAAAATTACTTTATTGTAATATTCTTTGAAATCCAATCTCCAATTTTTTTTCTCTTTCTTTTATTTTTCATCATTTTACGATCTTTTCCCTCTCACTCTCTCATTTCTTTCTTACTTTTATTTTCTTTATTCTCCTTTTTACTAGATTAAGTTTTTACTATCTTCTACCACTCACTCTCATTTATATATAATTTTTCTTTGTTTCTTTCTCTTTTATTTGATTATTTCACTTCACTAATTTATATCTCTCACGATACTATTTCTTGCTTTCTTTGTCTATAACGCATATAACTCCTTTTCATTATCTTCTGACTCTCCGATCTTCAATTGTATAACCATTTTCTTTTATTTCTTTTTTATATTGAATTTCCACTCTACTCCTGTGCTCTCTTACGTTTCAAACCAATAACCCCGTATTAATAACACCTCCAATAAACCTATACATTAAAATACTAAACTACATTTATCTAATATATCTCTTTCATTCATAAGAATGCTTGAGAAACCGTAAAAATTTCGACCTGCTCTAATGGATTTATAAACCCTCACTCGAATAGAACTCCCTGGCTTTATTTTCTCTTTCTTCACACATTAAATCTTATTATGTACTTCTGTCCTCAACATTTCTCCTCTCGCCATTTGTTTCTCTACATTTTTATTCTTAACATCAAAGTTTGCGTGAAATTCATGAAGTCCTAGTAATCTGTATCGCTGTTTCAATTCAACTGAAATGGGTTTTTTTTTAGAGACAAGAGTCAATCTGCGAAAGTGATAAGATTTCTCGGTACTGAAAATCTGTGATTGCAGGTGTGTATGTATGCGGTTGGGTGTACATTTGCTTTTTGTGCTTGTGCGCATGCGTGCTTAAGTATGTGCGCCTATCAGCGAGCGTTTGTTCACCTTATGGAAATGTGCATATCAACGGTGTTTCGGATTTAAACGACTTAAAACGCTCTAATCAACAGACTTAAATAGTCGAAGAAATTTTTTTTTTATCTCTTAATAGTTTTCCTCTTGCTTCTTTTTCAATTCATTTCTCAATTTTTTTCGCTTATTTAATTGTTCTTACCTCTATTAGTATTTTCTTTTTTACATTCTTTCTGTCTTTCTTTTCTATTTCTTTATATTTAAATTTTTACAGAATTTATTTTTTATTCGCAATTTTCTTTTACTTTTGTCTTGGTTACTTTTCATTCTTTTTGCCTTCTCTCTAATCTTTTAAAACCTTCTTTTATATTTTATTCAAATTTTTCGTCTCGTTTTTCATCCCTTTCAAAGATTCTGTATCTTTGGTTTTTCCATTATATTTAATTTTCTTAAATTTCTTTTACAATAATTATTTTGATTTTCTGTTTTATTTTATTTTCTTTCAATTTTTCATTTCCTTTTAATCTCTTAGAAAATATATATTTTTATTATATTTCATAACCTTACATCAACATTTTATCTTTCTTTTACATGTAAGCTATTTCGATTTTATTTTTTAATATCTTTCTTTCGTTTCGTTTAATATCTTTCTTTCGTTTCTTTAATATCTTTCTTTTGTATTGTTTCTTTCCATATTTCTTTCTTCTTTCGTTTCTTTCATTTCTTTATCTTTTAATCTCTTTCCCTTTAATTTCCCTCTTTTTGTCGTTCTTTCATTTATCTGTTAACCATATCTCTTTTTCATTATATTTCCTTCCCTTTTCTTCTAATTTTTCTCTTTCTTTTCGCTCAGCTATTTTTTCTTTCTATCAAATATTTTCGTAGTCCTTTTTTTCTCTTTTTCATTATATTACTGCTAAAAATACCAAACTATTTTAACATGATGTTAAAAACACTTGGGAAAAAATAGAAAGATGTAAGCTTTAGTTGATTTGTATTCTTTATAAATGGTCGGCATCTCCCGAACGCACCATTTTATTTTTCATTGATTGTTACATAGTTTTTCTAAAGAGTTCCCTTTGTTATTTTAGTTCGATAATTTATTTGGGTAGCGGTATATTTTCTTAACTTTACTTGCATTTATTTACCTTTTATTTACGCCCCAATTGTTACTTACATTTTCTGGACACCTGCATTTCAGTAAACTTCTTTTACTGATCCTTGCCAGTGTATAGATTTCAATCATCTGTACTATCCACTATATATATATATATATATATACATATATATATACATATATATATATATATATATATATATATATATATATATATATATATGCCGCCTGCTGCTTGCAATAAAGAACAGTACGTTTTCAAAGGAGATGGCCTCAGTGGTGAGTTTGATGTGTACTGGTTGATACACTCCCTCGATCGAATGATTGGATATCTAAGGTTAGCAAAATCGTTGCCTTGAATTTGATACTCAGTGAGAGAACTTATATGCCGGCCATAAGACACAATTTTCTTTTTTTCTGAACTGTTTCCTTCAAAATATGAGTAGCGATGTTTCTCCAGAACTTTCTAATTCTGTAGTTCTCTGGAGAAGTTCATGGTCTTGAAGAGATACAACAATTAGAAGTAAAAATTGTTGGCTTCTTGCTATCTCTTCCAGTTGTATTCCAGTCATTCATTTACACAAACTCCTGTAACCTGCCATTTCTTTTTCATTGTTTTTTCTTCAAGATGCCATGTCAGTGTCATATTTTCTATTTAAGCATAATTTGGTATGCTTCACAAAAATTCAGCTTCCATTTTCTGTAAGCAATATGTTTTCGACTTTTTACAACATTTTCTTCCACATATGTAAATATAGTATGATAAGTATCCTCCTGTATAACAACATCTCTTTTTTATCATGTTTAATATATGTTATTTTTGTATTGATATAACATAGCACTCGAGCAAGCTTTTCATTTAATTTAACGTTAAATGTTCTTTTAATTTAACGTGAAATTTTCCTTTTTTCTTAAAAGTGTTTCGATTTTGAAAGCCATCTTTTGTTATCCCAATGTGCTTTCCAATTTCTTTATCGCATTTTCTATCGCCAGATTTTATTTTTTTCCGGATAGTTAAATTAGTATAAATTTTTTATTTAAGAAAAACTTCAGTTTGTAGCATGCATCTTACGCTGACAGTTCTGCAAAAGACCAGACTAATTACAAGTCAATAATACGTTAGGAAATCGATTTATTCAGGGATGAGGTTATTTTATCGTAAGCTATGAATAAGTATGGAAAACTGCATTCGATCATAAAAAACAAGATGAATTATATATATATATATATATATATATATATATATATATATATAGTCTGCTACCGTCTACCGAGCGCCCGGAGCTCAAAGACATATTCGCCGACTGATGCCAATTCGGTCGTGTTTCAATCCTGGGCAAAAAACAATCGGCTGTCTAACAGTACTGATGAGCTGTGATGCAGAGAAACAGATCTGTCTGCGGATGACTATATATATATATATATATATATATATATATATATATATATATATAAATTTCTTAGAAAAACATGGCCATGTAGGTAATATTAGACATATTTTAGTCAAAAACACAATAATGCTCACACACAGTTAAAAGAACCTTCAGATATTGGGGTCATATACATTAAATCAAAACAACCCACACTTAATAAAATCATATTTCAATCTAGTCATAACACATTACATTGCATTTAGAAATATGGTTCTGTCAACATTTTGGTCTCTCACGCGGTGTGACGTCATAGAACCGCATTACAAATTTACGAATTTTGTCTGCTATTCGGAGACTGTTATCGTTGCTTAGCAATGTTGTATGTCAACACAAAATAAAATCATCTTTGATGGTGGATGTGTTTATGTTAACGTCCCTGAAACCCCATCAAAGATGGCTCATGTAAGCCGAAAGCTTAGAACCAGCAAAATAAAAAATAAGCAAATGCTGGACATTTTTTGTCTTTAATATCACCTGAAATTAAAAACAGCACATAATTAGACATAATAAACTTTCATTGTCTGTTATATTTAACAGTATACGTTTAGAAATATATATATATATATATATATATATATATATATATATATATATATATATATATATATATATAAACGCAAAGAATTTGTCATTTCATATAAGAAGTTTCATTCAGACTTAGAAGTTTTGTGAGCAAGCTATTAAGACATTTTTCATGGGTGGTTTATATATATATATGTATATATATATAGGAATAAAAACAAATAGTTTTTTCAGTTAGTTGAGATATATTATATTTCGCTTCACGACTCTAAAGTTTCGTAGACGAAACATCTTTTGATCGTTCGGTCTATCCATCAGAATATTTTTATGATTACATGTGTCTATCTGTCAGAAATGAGTCAGTCATTAAGCTTTACAAAAGGAGGAAATTATTTGTGCTTGTACGCAGTATACGTGGTGTAGACATGGTGTAGACTCCCTAGAACATCACAAAGTAAATAAATAAACGATTATACCACGCGCATGACTGGCATTAGTATTCGGTTCGGTAAAGACATATAGAACAATTTTTTTCAGAAATAAATATCCAAAAACAAAAAGATGTTTTTATTGTAAGATGCATTTAACATTTTCGAATAGCTCTGCTATTTTTTTCGACATTCCAATGTAATCATCCTAATTCTTTTTCTATTTTTTAATACTTTTTTCTTTAGTGTTTTTTATATGTTAACCTTCGCTTTAAGATTTCTTTCGTAGTGTTTCTGTGAATAGATAATAGTAAATACCGGTTTTTCCTTTACGGCAATTATTCACAACTAAATCGCTTAAATTAATGTCTGCATTTATGTCTGCGGATTTGGCATTATTTACAATATATATATATATATATATATATATATATATATATATGTTTGTGTGCACATGTGTGTGTGCTAAATTATTTGTTTGAATATTATTCTTAAGCGATACTCGTAACTGAGTAGATATCTTTTTAATCAAACAGTATATTTATATATTTATTTCAACCGTACTTGCACAAAAATATGCGTCATTTGGCGTCATTTTCTTGATTTTCGGAATTTTCCGTAATACAAACACACACACACACACACACACACACACACACACACACACACATATATATATATATATATATATAGAGAGAGAGAGAGAGAGAGAGTGAGAGAGAGACGATTGTTCTCATCTTTGTTGCGCTAATGGAAACATTTTGGTCGTCTTGCCCTTCCTTGGTAACCTAGAAGAAATGCTGAACTCAACCAATTGTTTAATCTACTGGGTAAGACAGTTTTCGTTTCACTGTCCATGGCTAGAGATATCGTCTATTTTTTTTTTCTTTTTTGGTGGGTATTGTTCAATAAGTGATCATCTGTTTCCACCGAGTTCAAGTCTGCACTGCACTCTAGAACAAGGCTTTAATCCACTAGTCTACTGTGTTGCTGTCAACTTGAAGACTTAAAACTAACTTGCCTGCTAACTTGCAAATATGGCTGCATGAGGGAGGCCGGGAGTCATTATTGTAAATACAAAAAGTGTAAATAAATAGCTTAAATATTTGTCATAGAATTAGAGAAAGTGTTTTAATTTTTTATGATATATTTTATCGTATTAGAATTTTTTTCCCTAAAGAATCTATCTTACATATCTAAGTTTACTGTGCCTCAAATATTGCTGCCAGTTATTTTTCCTCGGATTAGTTCATTTTCAGTAACTTGCAGTATAATACATTTATTTTCGTGGTGTATGAGACACTTGTATCGACTATCCATTAGTTATCCTACGATTATTACCTGCAATGGACGTTACTCTAAAGAAGGGTACAAAATTTGTAACGCTGCACGAACACATTGGCGTGTCTTACAGAATTATGATAAATATTGTTAGTGTCAGCCTTTCAATTGTTAACCGTCTCATCAAGGCGACAAAACAAACTGGGTGCATTAGTTCAAAATATAAAGGAAAATTCTGTCAGAAGATCAGGAAAAGATCCTAACAAAACATTATTCTTTTTCTAACAATTGATTTGAACAAATGTGTAAGGCTGCACGTATTGTTTTTATGCTTCTCTTAATTTATTAAATTAATTAATTTATCATCCAATCAGCAAACTGAAAATTTTGGCTTTAGAAATGCCGCAATAAATAATTGTCTTTTGTCGATTTTACTCGCAAAGATTGTTTCAGCTAAATACATACAAGCAAATATTGTACATAATTTAATGTCAAATTATCTGCTGAAACCAGTAAAATATTAGTGGGTCACAAAAATCTGAAATCTCCCCTTCAACCCTAGTCAATTTATCCAACAAGACGCATTTAAATTAGCAGATATTTTTCTACACTACCAAAATATGATGCAAATTTGCAATTGCTAAATGCTACTGAACATTTTCTAAATCGCTATACATTATTTATCGATAAGTCACTTTCTCTTAAAAATGCAGTTTTAAAGTTCTACGAGGATTCATTATTGGTGGCCACGGTTTTAAAAATGTAAATTATACATATAACAGATGTAACAGACATGGAAAAGAACCTACAAAAGCTTCTACAGAATGCAGCACATGAAAGGGAGAAAGTATAAACTACAAGAAAACAGAATATAAGCTTACAGCAAAATGGTGAGACTAAAACTCAAATTACAAATCAGGGATTTTAGCACCAAATATGTACAGAACTTTAAACATGTGGGAAATTTTCTTACAAAGGTCGGAAAGTGCGGCACTGAGATCCGAAATCACATTCTTCTTCTTCTTCTTCTTCTTCTTCTTTGTAATTTGTCCTTTTACGACGTAGGCGATCATGGATTTCTCACGTCTCCCTATCACAATATTTATTCGTATTAAAAATACAAATTATGGAACAAGGCCAAAAAGGGGAGGGGTAAAGGGTGGTACTCACATATCTATCCTATACCTAGCTAAACACTATCACAACCCATTCGCTCATTACAATTAGCTCAATCACGAAAAGAACCCATCCATCACCTCCCGAACCTTCATACACCATAATACCACATATTTACGAGGGGCGCCTAAAAACGGGGAGAAGCCCACTTCTCCCTATCACTGGTGGCTCTTAGCACGCCTTCTCCTGTTATACTATGCGACTCCCGTTCTGTCATCCACCTGCTCCGACCCTTCAAATATGTTATTGTCATGGTGGTATCATGCATTCAACAGATTGAACTCTTCCATCCACTACACATACTTACACACACAAGATGTAGCAGAGTGCTTGTGAGTGATAGGCAGAGATAGGTAGAGACACAGATAGATAGCTAAGACTTCTACCGTACTACAACTGCGAATCTCAGTTAGAGGGAGGGATCACTGTATTACTACCTAACCCGTGTAATCGTTCTGCTAAGAGAGTTTCCAAATATTGTATTTTGTTGTGTTAATATATATATATGTATATATCGTTATTTCCTATTTTGGTTGTTGTTGTATTATTTCTTGCTGAGCTCTTAACCTGGTCTACGACAGTTATCCGCTGTTTTCCGTGTCGTTTTTCCTTCTATGTGGGCCGTTAGTATCAGGTTCTCTAAGCCCTCCTTCCTTATAGCATGTCCCAGGAACTTTAGCTGTCTCTTCTTGATGCTCAGTGTTAATTTCCTTTTCGTTTCCATCCTATCCGAAACCCCATCATTGCTCACATGCTTGATCCATTATATCTGCAGCATACGCATTATGATGAGCAAAAATGCTTTCTAAAATCTCACCAGGATATTAAGAGACAATTTGTTAGAAACAAAGTAAAGAGTCCTGAACTGTTAGGTGATATATGTCCTCCTGTATGGCAGTGAACGGTAGGCAGTCACCTCAAAATGAAGACAATTGATCAAACGAAAATTTGGTTCTACAGAGGATAACATGCACGAAACACATGAACATCGACGTGGCTTTGCAGGAAATCAAAACAAAAAGAAAAAATATGCTTAACATTGTGAAAAGGCAGTTGGAATTTATGGGTCACGTAATGAGAAAAGGGCTTGTCAATAAAAATTGACGGAAAGAGAGATAAAGTAAAGCAGCGTTACATACTTTATGAACTTGAGGTAATGTATTGTAAAACAGGATTTGGAATAAATAACAAAGAAAAATCTTATTAAATGTTACAAATAATAGAAAAATGATGAGGGCCATCAAGGCCTAGTTCCTGAAAGAACACTGCACAAAAAAGAAATTCAAGTTTTAAGTAAACATTATTCGCCTTTATACTCAAGTCTTAATCTAAATATCGAACTTAATTTTACATTCCTCTTCTTCATCTGGCGTTTCCCTTCATGATGTAGGCTATCATGGATTTTCACTTGGTTTTGTCTCTTTTCTGACACTAATTATACGCCTTTATACTCAAGTCTTAATCTAAATATCGAACTTAATTTTACATTATTCTTCTTCATCTGGCGTTTCCCTTCATGATGTAGGCTATCATGGATTTTCACTTGGCTTTGTCTCTTTTCTGATACTAATTATTCGCCTTTATACTCAAGTCTTAATCTAAATATCGAACTTAATTTTACATTATTCTTCTTCATCTGGCGTTTCCCTTCATGATGTAGGCTATCATGGATTTTCACTTGGCTTTGTCTCTTTTCTGATACTAATTATTCGCCTTTATACTCAAGTCTTAATCTAAATATCGAACTTAATTTTACATTCCTCTTCTTCATCTGGCGTTTCCCTTCATGATGTAGGCTATCATGGATTTTCACTTGGCTTTGTCTCTTTTCTGATACTAATTATTCGCCTTTATACTCAAGTCTTAATCTAAATATCGAACTTAATTTTACATTATTCTTCTTCATCTGGCGTTTCCCTTCATGATGTAGGCTATCATGGATTTTCACTTGGCTTTGTCTCTTTTCTGATACTAATTATTCGCCTTTATACTCAAGTCTTAATCTAAATATCGAACTTAATTTTACATTATTCTTCTTCATCTGGCGTTTCCCTTCATGATGTAGGCTATCATGGATTTTCACTTGGCTTTGTCTCTTTTCTGATACTAATTATTAACCTTTATACTCAAGTATTAATCTAAATATCAAACTTAATTTTACATTCTTCTTCTTCATCTGGCGTTTCCCTTCATGATGTAGGCTATCATGGATTTTCACTTGGCTTTGTCTCTTTTCTGATACTAATTATTCGCCTTTATACTCAAGTCTTAATCTAAATATCGAACTTAATTTTACATTATTCTTCTTCATCTGGCGTTTCCCTTCATGATGTAGGCTATCATGGATTTTCACTTGGCTTTGTCTCTTTTCTGATACTAATTATTCGCCTTTATACTCAAGTCTTAATCTAAATATCGAACTTAATTTTACATTCCTCTTCTTCATCTGGCGTTTCCCTTCATGATGTAGGCTATCATGGATTTTCACTTGGCTTTGTCTCTTTTCTGATACTAATTATTCGCCTTTATACTCAAGTCTTAATCTAAATATCGAACTTAATTTTACATTCTTCTTCTTCATCTGGCGTTTCCCTTCATGATGTAGGCTATCATGGATTTTCACTTGTCTTTGTCTCTTTTCTGATACTAATTATTAGCCTTTATACTCAAGTATTAATCTAAATATCGAACTTAATTTTACATTCTTCTTCTTCATCTGGCGTTTCCCTTCATGATGTAGGCTATCATGGATTTTCACTTGGCTTTGTCTCTTTTCTGATACTAATTATTCGCCTTTATACTCAAGTATTAATCTAAATATCGAACATAATTTTACATTCTTCTTCTTCATCTAGCGTTTCCCTTCATGATGTAGGCTATCATGGATTTTCACTTGGCTTTGTCTCTTTTCTGATACTAATTATTAGCCTTTATACTCAAGTCTTAATCTAAATATCGAACTTAATTTTACATTCTTCTTCTTCATCTGGCATTTCCCTTCATGATGTAGGCTATCATGGATTTTCACTTGGCTTTGTCTCTTTTCTGATACTAATTATTAGCCTTTATACTCAAGTCTTAATCTAAATATCGAACTTAATTTTACATTCTTCTTCTTCATCTGCCGTTTCCCTTCATGATGTAGGCTATCATGGATTTTCACTTGGCTTTGTCTCTTTTCTGATACTAATTATTCGCCTTTATACTCAAGTCTTAATCTAAATATCGAACTTAATTTTACATTCTTCTTCTTCATCTGGCGTTTCCCTTCATGATGTAGGCTATCATGGATTTTCACTTGGCTTTGTCTCTTTTCTGATACTAATTATTAACCTTTATACTCAAGTATTAATCTAAATATCAAACTTAATTTTACATTCTTCTTCTTCATCTGGCGTTTCCCTTCATGATGTAGGCTATCATGGATGTTCACTTGGCTTTGTCTCTTTTCGCTCTCAATATTCTTTCTCTTGGTAACTCTTCCAAGCCCTGCTAAGTCAATCTTTTGCTCAGCCCTAACTACTACGTCTCGTGATGCTTTCCCCCGTCTCTCCTTCCATTTATTGAGTATTAAGTTATCCAAGCCCTTCTTCCTCATTACGTGTTCCAGGAACCTCATTTGTATCTTCCTGATATTTATTATCAGTTTCCTTCTCGTTTGCATCGTTTCCAACACCTCATCCTTGTACACGTGTTCCGTCCATGGTATCCCCAGCATCCTTCTGTAAAACCACATTTCTGCTGCTTCCAGCCTCTCCTTCATCCTTGATGAGATTGTCTTGCATTCACTTCCATACAGAAGAACAGATATCACATAGCAGTACAGCACTCATTTTTAGTGTACTGGTAAAGAATTGGTCGGACTTATATTTAAGCACTCTTAAACATTATACGTGAATATATAAACAAACATTGATTGTATTTGACAGTTGATTAACTTTGGATTTATACTAAAGTCTATAGGTAATCATTGGTGAGCTTTATATAGAATGCATCATAAATACCGCCAACATGTTTAACTGTCCCCACTGTAGTGCTTGCTAACGTAGCCAAGTCGCAATGGTGTATCATTTAACTAATGTCTTACCATTTTCTTTTAGATGCCATCAGTTCGCATCCTTGTTTAAACCGGTGCACACGGTGCATTTGGATTTGAAATATTTTTTAAAGACTTTTTAACCTGTAATTGTAGAATAGAGAGCGTTTCCTGCTCATTTTATGTTACGATGTATTGTTGCTGTTCCGGATAGAAAATCGATACCACCAAAAGTTTGAAAATGTCATGGCCTCAGGTTCAGTGCTTAAAAGAATGCCAACTAAATTCATTCTAATTGTTTCCCTATTTGCTTTAAGTCTTTTTTTTTTCTTTTAGTGTTTCTCTTTTATATTATAACCTTAATTTCTTTTTCTTTAACGTTTAGTTCGTAGGGTCTCTGGGATAATGAAACTGCCATTTTCAAATATCGGATCTCTTTAACAGCAGTTCTTCACAACTAAATCACACTAAATTTCTTGGATGTAATTTAATCATTATTTACGCTATATTAGTTTGGACAACTTTCCTCGTATTTTTTTGCTATTATCGCAAGATTTTTGCCGTTGTGTTCTCCGATTTTCTGGGAAATCTGAACTGAAACTTTTATTTCATTGGACGAATTAATAAGAAAGAGATGATCCAATAAAAAATTCAACTGGAGACACCGTAACTTTTAAGTTTGATAAAATGTCCAGCATCCCAAACCCTGACAAAACTTTCAGAATATAAAGACTGCCCGGGCTTCGCCGTTCTTATCTAAAATTTGACATTTTCAGCGTTAACTGTTACATCGACGCCATATTGTTTGTCTGAAAGAAATCTGCACGAAGTTTGATGTCTAACCAACTGATTAGTTGATTAGTGTTTCAAATCATTTGCTAATCCAATAGAGGTAGAAGGTAATTCAATATTTCGAAGAATCAGACAGTTAATACGTGATCTTAAAAACAAACGAAAGAAGGGTATTTCCAAAAGGTTTGAAAGCAAAAAGCAGCAAGGTATTTGTCGTAAAATTTAGTGGGAAAAGCAGCGATTTAAATTTTTTATTTTTTGCCTACACCTTACTTTAGAATATTTAAATTTGTAATTTTGTTATTAAAAATCAGTAAATTAACTTTAAAAGATTTATTTCCAATGAACATTGAGTGAATTTAAATTCAATAATAAACTGTCAGTTGGAAATATGCACCTGATCATTGCATAACGCATGAAACTCCGAATCGTGCCATGGACGTAGAATAATATGTATATTTATTAATATATATATATATAGCCCTGTTCATACATTGAGTGCCGTTTTCTTAACACCTCAAAAATAATGCACCATCATATATATATTTATTAATTTACGTCACTATATATATATATATATATATATATATAATTTACGTCACTATATATATATATATATTTAAACTTACAACTTTTTAGTAGTTTTTCTTATATATATAGATATATATATATATCACTTAGTAAATATTTGCTGGCCTGGAGTTGCCAAGTATACGCTGTCCAGACTTGAGAGAAGTCAAAAGTGTTTCGGTGGTTTTATGGCTAATGAATTATTTCTTACCTTAGAACGACTTCCATACACGCTGCTAGACTCCTGCTGATCTATCGCTACTTTCATAGCAAATGTTCAGACCAACTACATTTTTAAGCTTCTGCAGTTTAAACTATTAAAGCACGGACACTAGTTCTTAGTCCCTGTGTGTTCTGTTTTTAAGAATTGAGTTCCACTCAGCCTCATTCACAGCTTTGATACTTTCTGATACAGACTAGATAGTATACTACATCGATCAGTTCGATCTTAATCTAATCTAAACTTATTTAGAAATGGAACTTTGTCTCTGGGTGTCTGTGTGTGTGTGTGTGTATGTGTGTGTGTGTGTGTGTGTGTGTGTGTGTGTATGTGTGTGTGTGTGTACCTATAGACTCCGTAACGGCTGAACCGATTTTCTTGAAATTTTACACAGTTGTACTATAAGCGTGTGCGAGTGTTCTTAGCTAGGTTTTGTGTCGAGGTACCATCGATAAGTATCGAAAATCGATAATTGAATAAATCGGGTTATAAAAGGAGTGGGACTATTTTAATCAAATTTGATGCACTCCTAGACAAAGACATAAGAAACGATATTCAGAAGTTTCAATGTTGTAGTTCTTACAATAGGGCAGAAAATCGATAATATATATATATATATATATATATATATATATATATATATATATATATATATATATATAAAAGGTAAGATGTTTGTGCATGTGTCTGTTTATCTCTCTGTCTGTCCTTTATACAATTTTTATCCGATTCTCAGCAAACTTCACACAAATATTCTTTAGGCTGAGTTTGAGCTCCGGGACCATGAATTAATTTTGAAGTTTTCATTACACCCGAGCAACGTCGGGCTATACTGCTAGTTCCTGTATATGATGAATAGCCTCATGATATGCCCAGTTTTCAAGTAAAACGTGCATATTCAAAAGATTAAGACATTACATCATTTATTAACTCACTTTTTAAAAATGTTTCCAAAGCGCTGACATGTTTTGAAATCTTCACGCTCGTTAGTACTGTTGTAGCTATATCTAACATTATTGGTCGCGATTTACAAACTCTGCTTCATACAATTTCAAAAACCAATCAATGAAATTTAAATTTGTTTGGAAAATGCTTTGACAAATACTTTACTTCGCAGTTTAATCATTTATTTAGTTTAATTTAATTTTATATAACTTCATGGTAAACAATATTTTTTAAGAATTATTTTTATTTTAACGATGAATAATAAATTCTTAGGATTCTTCAGCATGAAACATACAAATGTATGTGCATAAATATTTCTTTCTAGAGCCAAATTCCAAGATTTTGAAATGTTTATCCTTGTAATTTTTTATAGTTCACGCAGAATGTATAGATATATTTAAAATCAGTGAGTAATATAGTTTGTCAGTGGTCGCCATCAGCTATAGAATGTGATCCAAGATAAAAACAAACAAACAAACAAAAAAAGTACTCATTTTTCTGAGGAGTTTTAGTGCTTTTAATAAATGACAATTATATCTTTTTTTAAAGTGCCATACGTGATACACGCTTTGGGCGATCATATCTCGAACGAGACATGACTGACTGAGCAGAAGATTATCCCGCAGTAGATTGCCATAGTTAACTGCGGATACCGGTTGCCAGCCAAGGCAATAGAACTCAATATGTCCTATTGTTTAACCCATAACTGGAGGGCAGAGACGGATTAATACCTTTCCCAAGGGTATTTGCGTGTAAGTGAATGCAAGGAATTCAACTGAAATTCGAACTCGGCTCCCCGATTTGTCGTTCCGATTCGATATTTACTGCACCACAACGAATACAGAATACGATGGATGAATTGTTGTCTATATTATGAAGAACTGGAAATAACATTGTCATCTAGTTTAAACAGATCTAGTTTAAACAGATATATTTAGTAAAATTATGCAAATAAGCTTGAAATACTAAAGAGTAATTTTTTTCAGTAAAATCAGTACGACCTCCTGACTAGTTTGTAATCGCCCGCAACTCTTCTAGGCGTTATTATTGCGCACGTTGTTGAATGTTACCGTCACGTTAACTTACCTTCAATTCACCTTTAGTGCTACAAGGAGCTTTGTTGTTCTCTAGCTCAACTGTGGCGCAAACATAATAGTCAAGAAGTTCTGGAAAGTTTATTTGACCAGTGTAAGTGTAAATGTGATTCTAGAAACGACACTTTCCTTGCTTGTGTTGCATTGTACAAGTTGTAATAAAGTGTTCGATTCGAAATTTCTTAGCACTTGAAGAATGCCAGAGCGCACAACAGCCGAAACGTCGTACAAACGACAACACAAATGAGGACAATATGGCGAATGATGTAAATACTGTTCATCTTTGGTATTTAAAAAGTTTTGGTAGTCGCTTGCTCCCACAGAAAATAATCAAAGGAGTTACGTTTTCAGATGTAAGAGGATATGTGGTTTTAGAAATTGTCTGAAAACCATGACTCTGTTCACCGGCTTTTATGGCATCGTACAGATTGATCTTGCTAGATAGAGGGTATTGCTGTAGCTACCCTTTTAGTCCAGGGCAGCTCTACCTCCCAAATGCACTTGATATGTAACATCGTCATTACTAGTGATCACTGCAAAAAAAAAACTCATCCAAATTTTTCCCAATCCCATCTTATGCATTTCATATGCCATTTCTTTCAAAATTTACAACTATGTATTTATGATTTTAAGTAAGTTTGTTTTTATTTTACTTAGAAGTTTCTCGTATATCTGATCCATGCTATTAATAACATTCGCTTATCGAACCACGTTTCTCTTGCCTCAAGTCTCTTCTTATATCTGGAGACTGTTTAACATTCACTGTCATATCAGATAAATGATATTGCATTACATAGTATAAGAGAAAATATTTTAATGTTTCTAAAACAATCCTTTATTCTAAAATTGCTCTTATCTTTCTTGAGCTATTTTTGATAATAAATTTTTTCTTACGCTTGTGGTGTCACATTTTCTCTCCATTTTTCAGTTACCGATTCCACTTTGCATTTTTGTCCAAACTGTTTCAAGCTTTCAAGAATGAAAAAAATATTTTACGATAATCTTTGTATATTTGTATTGTCTGTTCGAAAATATAATTTCGACTTCGTTTATTAAATTATCTCAGAAATAATTCTTAGAGAAATCATAAACAAAGTTTATTACATTAATCAATCTACATTCGCAACATTTCTTACAAACATTCCAGTCAAATTTTACGCATATAATGTCTCATCTAATTGGTTTCTAGATTATATCAAGGTCGCATAAAAAATTCGCGATAAAATCGTAATGGCTGGATTATTTTCTCTCTGACCTCGTATATTCTGAGCGAGAGATGTCGCCGAATAATTGTATTTCATTCATGTTAAATATTTACTTTTTCTCCAGATTAGACAGGCTGATAATTAGCCGAATCTACTGCGATAACAGAGAGGCTGACTTTAGTGTTGCACAATAATTACGAACGAAATCAACAGGGCCACATTTTCTTGTCTAATGATGATTATCGTTCTGATTGGAGATTTTTTAAAATCATTTCACCCCGAGCAAGGCGGAAAAGCCACTGATGTGCAGGGGGCTACATAAATGTAAAAAGATTAATTAGCAAATAGTGAGGAGTACAAACTATTTAGAAAGGAGCAATAGAAAGCTGAGAAAGCAGACGCGATGACAGATACATAGGTGGAGAGAAAGGGAAGGTTATACGTGGGTGGGGAGAGAGCTAGAGTCCAGTGGTTAGTAGATGAGTATTGACTTTGCATTTAAATTTCTGGAGGTTGTAGCCGTTAGGAAAGCAAGGATATGGGAGCGAGTTCCACAGGCGGGAAGTGCGAGAGAAGAAGCTGCAGGAATAGAATTGTCGTCTGCATTTGGCTAACCTGACTGTGAATAGGTGGGATCCAGTTGCCAGTCTGGTTGCACGAGTAAACACCTGTTGAGGAGGCATCAGTTCGTCTGAGCAGAAGTCATGAAAGTATTTATAGAACAGACAAAGGGAGGCCACATTTCGACGATGGGGAAGTAGCTGCAGTCGAGCCGCCAGATCAGTACCTATCACATTACAGAATCTCTTTTGGAGCCTGTCGGGAATACTGAGGAGAACGGCAGGGGCGCCTGACCATAAATGGCAGCAGTGCTCCATGCACGGACGGATGGTTGAATCTGCTAATTTCAAGCTCTTATCCTACAATTGGTGCTGAAACATTCTCGGCCCGACTAAGAAACATTTTACCAAATCATTTCAGATGATTGAGGAAATATTTTGGAAATATGGACATCCGAGTAATTATCATCACTCACTTAGGCATATATAAGATATCATACATTGAGTGCTAGTGCTAATAGAATAGCGCTTGATATAACATAACAGGAGGTAGGCGATCATGGCCTTCCACGTCTCCCCATCCGTGGTAGCTCTTAGCACACTTTCTTCCGTTACATCACGCAACCCCCATTCTGTCATCCACTTGCTTAGGCCAGTCAAGTATATTACACACTTTTTTCCTCTGTCTCTCTCCTCTCTATCTGGCCTTTTAGTATCAGGACCTTCAAGCCCCCCTTCTTCAATGTATGTCCCTTCCTGTCTCTTCCTGATGCCCAGTAATAATTTTCTTTTCGTTTCTATACTTTCCAATGCTCGATCCATGATATCCGCAGCATTCATTTGTAGAACCTCATTTCAGTTGCTTCAAGTTTTTTTTTCATCTTCGATGATATTGTCCAGCATTCACTGCCATATTGAAGAACTGACACCACATAGTAAACCAGTAATCTCTTCTTTGTTTCCCGTCTCTTAATACGTTACTCAGCTTCTGGAATGCCTCTTTCGCCATGCCAAATCGCCTTCGGAACTCTGTGTCGCACTTTCTGTCTTCCTTTAGAACATTTTCCAGTTATTTCAATTTTTGTATTTGTTTGATTTTAGTATCCCCTACCTGTACTTGGTATTTTAGGTTGCTCTTTTTGTTGATTACCATCCATTCGGTTTTCTTGCAGGTTTTAACTACACTGTCTATTAAAATAAGGACCGCTGTGTATTTATTTGTATGTAGATATGTTATCTATAGTCTACGTTTCTCCGACGTGCACCACTAGCTTAGGGATAGAGTTCTCCACTGCTCTCAAATCGCTCAAGTTTCAATCCAGGCTGGAAGCAATCGGATGTCTAGCCGCACTGATGATCTGTGATACAGAGAAGCAGCTGCGGATGACTATATATGGGGTGCTGGGTTTTCTGTCAGAATGTTATTGTGTTGATTTCCTAATTAGCATGCAAGTCCTGTAATTAAATTTTATAATTGTGTATTTACGGAACAATCCTTTTTTAATACAATTTTATTTAAAAACTGACAGACAAGGTTCTGTGGTTATTTTTTTCTTCTGAATGTTGGAGTGTTTCTTTTCTGGTAGGATGCCGGGATATATAATATATGTTTGTAGAAATCCTTTTTTTTATATACAAGGTTTGAATGACAAGATAGTATTTACTAAAGAAAAACATAAAATTTACCAGAGGAACTAACAATTCATGAAAGGTATCATGAAATACTAAAGAAAAATTTATTCAATCGAATCGCTATTAGCTTCAAGCACGGCCTACCAACGTCTTCGAAATCTCTTGCATCTCTTCTTGGCCGTTTCCTTGTTTAAATTGATGAATGCCGTCTTAATCCCTGCCAGTAGTTCACCTTCATAATTAAAAAAAACTTTTGGTAGTCTCTCGCACACACACATAATAACCAAAAGGAGTCTGGGAAGTTATTGATCAGAAGTAAGAAGATATGTGGTGACAGAAATTATCTGATAACCATGTTTTCTCTTGCCTGTATGACATGGTGCAGAGTGATTTTGCTAGATAAAGAGTGTTGCAGTAGGTACCCTTTTGAATTAGGGCAGCTCTAACTCCTCAATGCACTTGATATATAATGTCATCATCAATCGTGATCACTACAAAAACATTCGTAATCATCATTAGACTCATTAAGCTCTTTCCAAAACCTAAGAAATGTCCTCATATTGACACCCCCAAAACTCTGAAATGTTCATATTGAAGCATACGGTGAAAACGTCAAGCAGAAAAGCCTGCCATCTTTTTTAATCTCTCCTTTCCTGAAGGAATTAGTTCGTTTCCAAGCGAACATACACAACAATACGTCCAGTAATAAAAAGAAAACGATTAAAATAAATTACCTTATGCTTTTGAAGACGTACAATACGCACGTTTATTCCATACCATGAAAATCTGATCAAAATTTAAAAACATTTATTCAAATATAAAATGATTATTCAATATTATTTGCTTTCTTTTTTACCGGACTTGGAATTTTGACAATTTATCTCAAGTTTAAAAGCCTTCATAAACTAATGACTTCATTTCTTTTGTACTTAAAAAACAAAGTAAACTTGACATTGTTTTGGTAATTTCCCTGAGAAGACGAAACGCGTTGGCTAAGCATTGTTTTCTTCTTGTTCTTTTATTGTTTTTATTCCATTACAGATACACGCTATCTGAAAATAATTTCTACATTTACATTATATAATTTTATTGCAAACAATTTTTAAATTTCACTGAGCAGGTTTATGCCGACTTCCAATTTCTTAAGTATACCGTTAAGATATCTTCAGTTATCGGACGTAAATAAACACACCTTGTTTAATCCGCTGAGGTAAAGTGACACATTCTTTGCACAGAAACTATATATTACACTCTCACACCCTGATTGAGCACTCTGGAGGTAAAGTAGACTTTGAAAAACAGTAGCCACTCTAGGGTGTACGCATCGCGCATTCAGTAAAATGAATTGGAGGTCTCTACCTATTGAGCGCGTAATATGATATGCGCTAAAAGGTTTGCCTTCTTCCACCGAACACCCCGTGGCCCAATTCGGTCGGGTTTCGAGCCTGAGTTAAGGAGCAATCGGAGTCTAAACGTACTGATGAGCTGTGATACAGCGAAACAGATCTGTCTGCGGATGATAATATATATATATTATTTTCAGATACAGTGTATCTATTATAGAACAAAAAATAAAAAGACAAGAGTAAAAAACTATTCTTAGCCTTAATAGCAGCGCTCTATCGGGGGCACTTTACGATGAAATTCTGCTTGCGAAAATACCGGTTATCGGTAAAACTACTGAAAAAAAAACTACATCGGCGCCAGGAAATATCACAACTCAATACTATATATATATATATATATATATATAGGAAAACTACTAAAAAGTTGTAAGTTTAAAAATGTATATATATATATATATAGTCAGTGAAAATATGTCGATCACGATGCTGTTGCTAGCGTAATATATTGGCGGCTGCAGTTTTATATTGGCCGTGACGTCGGCCCACACAGTGAGCTTTTGAATAATTCTGAATCTGACTTATAATGAAATATAAATTAATCGACTGAACGAAAGGAGCAGCTGTGTTATTCTTCAAACTACCGTGTCTAGCTGTCTTAGATTTCGTAATGTCTCATAATTACTTGCGTATTTAGTTGTAGCCATTTTTCTTTAGATTATGTTCTATAGAAGAATAACCGTAAATCGATATTGACATTCGGAATTCAGTCTGCAAACTGACTTCGATTCTCAAATAATGTTTGAAAATTTTAACTGGGTGCAATCAATGATGCAGCAAATTTTTTAAACAATTCTTATTTATACAGTGAATTACCAACATTGTATTTTATACGATAGTTTATTTACTGCATGCGACGTCACTTTCACCTTCTATTTAGGGTCATATTAAATATAAAGGGTCTTTGTGCTGAGATCGATGTATATGATCCATTCTTTTTTCTTTAGTTTTTTCTGGCAGAATGAATCCCGGCAGAATCTGCTGGTTATTTAAGATCATAAAATGTTTAATATTATAAGAACTTTCTTTAAGGTAATTAAGGTTTAACTATACAAGTCTTACTAATTATCCCATAACTGGAAAAGAAAATATTTTTTAAAATCATTTCACCCCAAGCAAGGCGGTACTGTCACTGCTACATAGAGTTAAGGTTTTAGACAAGAAGAGAGTGAAGAAGAAGACGAACCTGCTACAGAGCGTGCCAGAGAAAGCGCAAGAGAAGGATGTGAACATAGGAGTGAAAACAGTTGTGGAGGCAGAGAAAAAGGAAAAGAACAAGATTTAATGTAGAAAGAACTGGAGTCAAGTGGATAAGAGATGGGTATTGACATTGCATAAATCCCTAAGATATTTGAGCGTAAGTGAATATAACGAAGCCAATGGCAATTGGAACTCGGCTCTCTGATTAACGATTCAAAACCATTATACCACACTCAGATCCAATATTACAGCAACTGGTACTCCGAAATTGTCACCCATCTAGGTATTGACCAGGATCAACGGTGGTTAACTTCATTGATAGTACGTATTTCAAAGTGATGTGGCTATAAGTCGCAGAGCAATGAGTCCCTTGGATTCAAAACATATTTTTGTAATTTGAGTACTGCTGCCATTTATGGTCAGGTGCCCCTGCCGTTCTCCTCAGTGTTCTTGACAAGCTCCAAAGGAGAGTCTGTAATGTGATAGGTACTGATCTGGCGACTCGACTGCAGCCACTTTCCCATCGTCGAAATGTGGCCTCCCTTTGTCTCTTCTATAAATACTTTCATGGCTTCTGCTCGGATGAGCTGAAGTCACTGATGCCTCCTTAACAGGTGTTTACCCGTGCAACCAGACTGGCAACTGGGTCCCACCCATTCACAGTCAGGTTAGCCAAACGCAGACGACAATTCTACTCCTGCAGCTTCCTCTCTTGCACTTCCCGCCTGTGGAACTCACTCCCGTATTCTTGATTTCCTGACGGCTACGACCTTCAGAAATTTAAAAGCAAAGTTAATACTCACCTACTAACCACTGGACTCTAGCTCTCTCTCCTCCCCTGTATAATCTTCACGTTCTCTCCGCGCATGTATCTGTCATTGCATCTGCTTTCTCAGCTTTCTATTGTTCCTTTCTAATTAGCTTGTACTCCTCACTCTTCTCTAATTAATCTTTCTACATTTATGTAACCCCCTGCACATCAGTGGCGTTTCTGCCTTGCTCGGGGTGAAATGATTAAAAAAAAAAAATTTCCCTTAACGGAACAAATAAAGTACGTTAATATATGCGGCATAATGTTCACTGAGGAGGGGGGGGGAATTTGAGTATAGGTTTGGTAGCGAATACTGGACAAAGATGAATGAGAAACTCAAGCAACTGAAATGAGGTTCAACAGAAGGATGCTGAGGATACAACGAACCGAAAATGTGAGAAGTTTTGTAGAGAATGGAAACAAAAAAGAAACTTACACTTAACATCAGAAAAATTTTTGATCTTTCTGGAATCCATAAAGAGGAAGGATGGCTTCGAAAATCTGATACTTACCCGGCGGGTAGATGGAAGGAAATAGGGGAACATGCGTATCATAGTTGATAGGCTTAATCAAATAGATAGCAAAGCAAGTTTTTTTTTGTTTGTTTTTTGTTTTTTTGGAAATACTAATACAAAAGTTCAGTTAAAAAAAGAACAGGGTTATGCAGAAGGCCATGTAGAAACACGAGACATAAAAGAAGAATATATGCTCTTTCGTTTTTTTTTTGTTGTTTTTTTTTTAGCACTGATCAAAATGTAGTATCCTATTATTCTATCATGTTTCTGCTTTCGACATACACGTGGATTTGCAGTGACAGTAACATTGTGCCGGATTTTCTAAAGCCTTTGGCAGAAATTCTGTTCTTCGACGGAGGATTACTTTCATGACAATCGTTTTTATTCACTGGTCCATATGTCCTTGAGAAATCCTTGGTTGAATTCAATGACTTATCGCAAAGAGTTGTGCGTTCAATACCTGGCTATAGTAGAGTATATAGAGTTGAAGGCAGATGATTGAATATGAGACATCTGGAAAAGGTATGCCTAGTGAAACTACAAGAATTTACCTGGGTGACCGAAATAAAGTGTTCAGTTCGAAATTCTAATCACCTGAAGAAGACCAGATTGTACAGCGGCGGAAACATCATGAAAATTGTAACGAAGATGATGACAACCGTCTGAATAATGTAAATATAATTAGTTGGTTAGTTAAATGCCATACGTGATACAGGCTTTGGGCGACCATGTCTCGAAAGAGACATGACTGATTGGGCAGAAGATTAATCCACAGTAAGCCGCCATTATTTTCAGCGGTAGACTGGTTGCCAGGCAAGACTATAGAACCCAATAAGTCTTGTTATTTAACCCATAAATAGAGGGAAGAGACGGATTATTACCTTTCCCAAAGGTATTTGTGCGTAAGTGAACGCAAGAAATTCGACTGGAAATCGAACTCGGCTCCCCGATTTGTCATTCCGAGTCGATATCTTTTGCACCACAATTACAATACCTATTCCCAAAAAATAGCTGATGTTATTTTGAAAGGTTTATCACTCCGTATTACATCATCTGTGGACGGGTTATTCCGTAATTTTCAAGCGAAATCTTTTTGTAATTATAGAAATCTTTGCTTTAAAAAAAGGTGTATTGAAGGCAAACGCGAACATTAAATTACATTTTTAGAAAAAAACGCTATTATTTTTCCATGAAAAAATGGAAATGTTTCCATCTCATTAATAAACAACGCGAAGGGAGTATAAAATAAAAATGAAAAAAAAAGTTAAATTAAGAATTTAAGAAATAAAAAGTTAAATAAAATAAGATTAAAGAGATAAATTCATGAATCAAAGATTAAAGCGTAGAAAGAAAGAATAAATAATTAATGAATAAAGATTAAAGAAATAATGTATAATCGAAAGAATAAGGAATGAAAAATAATGAATCAATAAACGAAGAAATAAATAATGAATAAATGAATGAACGAAGAAAGCATAAATAATGAAAGAATATAAAAGAAAATGAAAAATAAAAAACATATTGATAATGAATAAATAATCAAAAAAAAGAATACATAATAAAAAATAAATAATGAATCAGATGTAGTGAAATTGTTAGGAACAATTTCTATTGGTGTAAATATAAGCTTTAACGAGCTCACTATTTATCCGAGCCCTCCCCGCACAGTGGGATGTGGCACAAGGTCAATTTTTTAAAGTGAGACATTCCGAGCGCATACACTCGAGCAAGAATTCCCCTTAGAACGCGCGTATCCTGGGTTGGACTCATGTCTACTTTTCCCCGGGCGAGACCTTCTTTTTTTATGCTGAAAATTGGGATGGGGAACACTGGTCTTCATCTACAGTTTTTACATTATTCTGAATATTGTCCTCATCTCATGTTGTCATTTGTATGACGTTTCGGCCGTTTTAGGCTCCGGCCTTCTTCAGGTGATAGGAATCTCGAACAGAACCCTTTATTACAATAACTGGGGTATATCATTCTCATCCCTTTTGCGTAGAGCACCTTTCTGGTAGTCATGAGTTATCTCCCTCTAACCCTGCTAGTTCCTTGGTCAGCAGTAATGTAGCCTGGTATTGAACTCACAACACCTTGGATCAAGTCATCAACATTTATATCCACAGAGCCATGTGTCCTTAAGGACATGAGCAACTGAATTTTTAGAACTTGTAAAGCTAATGTTAAGAAACGCCGTACAAATAGCAACAAAGTTGAGGACAAGAGTTCGAATAATGTAAATACTACCTCATCTCAGAAATATAGACAAATACTAATGGTCTTCATCTATCTTAAAATAAATTATCTAGCGACAATCGCTAACCCAAGCATGCTATATAATATTCATTCAACCAAAGCATCATATTCTAATTATCATCCTTACAGCAAACACCATATTACTAGAAATATACTGTGAATTCTTAACTAGTTCCATGTGTACAATTTTTCTATGGCGCATGGAGAATAAGACTTCAAGAATTAAACCCCAATGAATATTTATATAATGCATAATTATATTTACAAGTAATTAAACAAAACAGTGCCGGTAATAAAAACACCCACAATTCCTAACTGAACATGCACAAATATACATTCATACAGACACGACAACAAATACAAAAGACACACTGGAAAAAACTAAAAAGTGCTCCTCCTGCAACAGAGAACTAACATTTCTGGTCACCTAACGGAGAATGGGGTGGGGAATTAAACTAACGAAGATGGGGACATAAACAAAGGTCGGGCAATGACCATACATATAGTAGCTAAGTTGAACTCAGTGTCAAAAATCAAACGTAAAAATCCTAAAAGAAACACGTTATGGGAAGCGGTGACAATGTTTGAATACAAGATTCTCACTATTCTAACGCCTAACTGACATCAAATTTCCTCTCTTTTGGCTTATTTCACGAGACAAATGCGCGCAAGACTCATCCATCCTTTCTGAAATTCCAATAGGGAGAATAGTCGCCTTTCAATCCTGACCTTGATTTTAAACTGATATTTAAAGAACAAGATCATTGGGGAATAGGTATACTTCTTATTTCCGAAGAATTCTTTCTTTTGCGTAGTTCATATCACAACTCACATAATACCAAGTAGGCACAAGTACGCATAGTACTCAGTCTTAGTTAACGTCGGTACTACATTGCTACAAACAGAAAAGGCCTAAAAGACCAAAAATATCCCGCGCATCATGTGAACATGAGGTCTTTAACTACATTGCACAGCGATACTTAAGGGCTAACCTGCATTCACGATAGAAAGATCACTTGCCTCGAGGTAAACGTCAGACCGTCTCTTCGTGCGAGTGCCCACCTTTTTAGCGACGGGAAGTCGTGACTGCCAGAAATCCAGACTTCACCATTCCCGTCCACTTGCTAACCCGTTAGATCTAGGAACACGATGCGAAGAGTATATTGACGAATCTCAGCACAAAGCATAACCAGACGGTCTTCAGAATAGTGAGAGCAACAGATCTCCCGACAAACTTTAGGAGACTTACGTCCTCACAAGAAGAACAACAGGACCATGACTAATATCATTAGTATAGCATAGGACAATGAAATCAAGGAGAGTATATAAAGAAGAACTGCGCTCTCTGTCATCTCCCGCACCTCTGACCAGTTCATGGAGATCAGAACCGAAGCAGACGCCGAGTATCTTGATACTTCCGTCTGTCTAGAAGAAAGGACCGAGAAAAGAAACTCCTTCCCACGCCTTTATCTGAAAACCAATAGTCTTATCGCGGCTGATCTTAGCTCTTGTCATCGATTCGTAGCCTCTGATCGTCCACTTAGACAATCTTAGCTCTGCTCGGCACAAGAAATTGTGAAACAAGGTAGCAGCACACGAACATAAAGAAGAGGCGCAAACAGACAACCTTAACAAATCAATCGCGACAGTAGTAAAATCTACGATCGTACCCCTTCGATTCCGCCAGTGCACCGGGTTACGCGTACAGAAGTCGAATTCACCAGCGAAATAAGGCATAAAATTGACACCCGGCAGAACAACTACCAGAAAGCGATGGTCAACACTATCGAACGACTTAGATTGATCTAAATTGTTTACTTTAGCTTCACTGTTGACTTTCTTAGCGATCAAACGTACCAAAGTAAGGTTGTCCTGAATAATCTTACCCATAACATCCCAAGTCTGCTCGGGGTCAATCAGACACGAGAAGGTAGGTTCAAACTGTTGCTTACGATCTTGGTTAAAATCTTGACATCTGTATTTAACATCATCAAAAGCCGGATGCTCCTTATTTCTTCCCTACCGTCCTTAGTTTTGTGTAGGATCTTTATCACACCATGGTGAAGCGTTAAGGTACAGAATACTGACGCATCCAGTAAATCAATGTTAGCAAGAACAGGCGACTGCCTCAAGTAATGTTCCTAAGGAAGACCAAAAAATCCCGGAATTTTTCCGGTCAGCCAGCATCAGTGCTTCCCAGATCTCAGACTCTGTACACAGACACTTCAGCGGCCTCGGGGCGGGGAACGTCGGTCAAATAGGAATCGAACTGAGCAGTACTCAGAACGGGTTACCTGGTGAACACACACCGCGTCAAAAGACTTGCTGGCTAGCCAGAAAACACCTCACAAGTGTCCATCAAAACCTATTGAATAGAGGACAAACCTCCTAGAGAGTGTATATTCACGGTCGCAAGGTGAAAAACGGGTCTTCTGTATATAAAATTTATGGAAATTGAGGTGCTGAAGATAGCGATCGAGGCGCGCGTATGGAGTTTTCTAACTCAGGCACGGCCATTTATACTAGCCAATGGTTAGCTATGATTAGTCGAATTAGGGTTGAGAATCTACATTAAACACGTCTGCTAATCGGACACCAAACACCAGTTCCATTAAGTTTTGGCCAATCTCACTTTTGACAGTGTCAACAAGCGACAGACTACAAATGTCCAAGCGGAATGTTAATTTTAAAGCTCAATACAGGGATGGGTGAACAAAATGCAATGATACAATTTCTTATTATCATCTCATAGAAATAGGAAAATGGGGGAATTGTTGAAAAAGCATCATTTGCCTCCTGTAACATGGTCCATATCTGTTCCAACCCTGGTAGGATAATAGTGTGTACGCTTCTCACTTTCGGGAAATTGCTCGCGTTCTCAAAGTAAGCATTTTTAGTTTTGCAGTATTTTCAGACCTTTGTTTTTCCTGAATTTTGAGATCGGTCTTTTATATTGTTCACTGGACACTTGTCACACGTCTTTCCCAATTTATAAATATGAATTGTATTTCTTTCTTCACTGGTTTCCAAGTAAGGATTATTTTTATTCAAGATGTTGTAGCTGATGTTCTTAAGGGAATTAAATGATGCGTGGTAGGGGACTGGTTTGGTGCAGTTGTGGCTGTTGCTCTTTTTATTTGTTTGTAAGAGTTTTTTAAATTCTTCATTTTAGGTAAAGTGGCTGTTTGAGATTTAGTAAGCGGTGTTTGGACGATGATGTGACTTTTAAGAGAAACAGGTTCATGGGATCTCTTTTTTAAAAGTATTACTGGCCAAGTCATCGCCATTGGAACTAGTAGAGCGAGAGGTATTTTGTGAGGTCTTAGCAGCTTTGGCTTGTGAGGACTGATGCACTGCTATCTGGATCTTCCCTCTAATCTTGACAATGACAATCCATTCGTCCTTTTTTTTTTCGTTAAGGACGGCAAATGCTACTCGGAAAATAGGGGCCGTGTATTATACCCAAAGATGGGTTAATCCTACCGGTCCTAGTCGTTGACATATCCACCCCAGGCGAGACGGAAACAGACTCGATAAGAGGGATCTCAGTCGGTGGGTCCAGAATTCCAGAAGCCTTCTTTTCTGAACAGGAAGATGACTGGTGACCAGTCTGTCTATATTTTCAACAGTTTGGTTTACGGCCGGATACAATAACCAGCATTTACATCCTCGCCATTGGGGAGGAGAAAAAAGGCTTTAGGATCTATCATAATTTCGAAATTCCAACTTCCGTTCAAATCGTTAGACAATGCATTAAGTATCTGCATGTATTTTCCATGAAAGCAGCTAAGTGCTCTCCTAAGATCTGAGGAAAAATCTCAACTAATGAAAACTTATCATCTACCCTCTTATTCCGTACGTAATATTTTCCGATTAAATCAAGACTGGAGGCTTTGCTGTCGGCAGGCGTGATTAACAGTGTTTACGCTTTCCCTTTGATGATCTTCTGGACTTTAATTCCACAAAGACGATAAAGCTTTGATAACTGTCTATGTTGGAGCCACAAACTTTGCATGAACGCGTGTCTTAGAAAAAGACAGACATAATTTTTTTCAACTACCTTGGGTTCCTGGGGGTCTACCAAATGTCCATTTTCTTTGTCGGGTATTTTTTTTTTGTTTTTTTTTTTGATAAGATGTTCTTAGTTTCTGTTTTTTTCTAGGAACTCCGCGATGTTAATTATACTGATTTACAGCAAGAGAGTAATTTCCCGCCCGCTATATCGTCTTTGCTATTGTTATTTTTCTTTTTAATCTTGGTCTTCATTTGTGTACTAGGTATATTTTTCGGTTTGTCGTCACCACACATTTGTCGTCTTTCTTATATTCTCTTGAATTTTCTCTCTTTGTCGGGTGGTTCTCTTTTTTTCTGAACCAACAATATATATTTTTAACTGGCCAACAAAAGTGGGGTTTTTTTCCCCTTAAATTAGTTTTCTTTTCTTTTACACAAAAAAAGGATACAAAATTAAGTAATTCATTTAACGGAAAAAGGAAAAGATGACAAATAGGTTTACGAGGCAAAATAATTAAAATATAAAACGAAAAATCAAGTCTACTACTAAAAGAAAAATATGTAAAAATAAATTAAAAGACACCAACAATAAAACAACGGAAATAAAATATGATGTTTCAAATGAAACAAAATGTATAAAATAAAATCACAAAAACTTGTTTCAATGTAAACGCTAACAAGGAAACAAAATAGTACAGGAAAAATTGATTTTAACTCCAAACGAAATCAAAAGGAAAAATGAATGAAAAAAGGAAAGCAAATAAAATTTGGTCTTTTGAATTAAACAAATAAAATAAAATCACAATAATTCCCGAAACAAAGTAAACTGAAAAAAAAAAAAACACATGTAGACAAAAAAGGCTCTCGTTTAAGAAAAACAAAACTTGAACAAAACATAAACTAAGTAAAGAATTAAGTAAAAAAACAGAAAACAGAATTAAGTAAAAAAAAGAAAGGCGGTTTTAACACGTTGTTTTGCATACAAGCAAATATCTAACACTATCAACATATAATATATCACATGTTTTACAGAAACATTAGAAACTAAAACACTATAACAAAATCATACCAGAAGAATAGAAACATTAAACACGAAGAGTAAAACAGAATAACTAAAAAATAATACAGAAAACTAGTAAACAGTTGCACTTGAAATAAATGTAAAAAGTATTTAATTTAAATTTTAGTCTTAAACAAGAAAGCGAAATATGTATTTCCACAAATGTATGAATCCCAAACACGTCATTTATTATCTAAAGTTTTGATAAATTAATATTTTCTTCTGAAAAGATACAGAAAAATGTCATACAAGGCGAGATAAGTGGATGGGAAAGACTGGTCTTCACTAGTCTTAATTTAAAACTAGCTAGCCTCAATCCGTACCCATCCGTACATATAATATTCCATTTCCGAAATTAACTTATTCTTACTAACCACATCAGTAACCAAAAAGTCTTATTTACTCGATGAAAATCTTAGTCGGAAATAAATATTTTCAATTTCTTTTTGGTAAAATTTGTCGATGGAAGAGCAAAATATTAATCCCTAATTGTTTTGTACAAATTAATGAAATTATCTACAAAACAAGACAAAATTATTTTAGCATTTGTTCCTCCCAAAAGTCTAAATGCGACGGTATCGCTCAAGTGACTGGGCGGAACAATTTGAGAGTCGAAACGAAATACTATTCTGAAAATACACTACACCCACCAAAGTACCGAGAGGTTGGTAACATACTAGACAAGAGGGATGGAACATGAAATGAAAGTTAAAGAAAAAGAAAATAAGCAGACTTGTGTGCTTGTACTAGCTACGTTAACATGAAAATGATATCAAAAGGCAAACTAAAATCAAATTTTGTCACCTACTATCCTAAAACGACAGTAATGACTAATTTCCTAGGCAATAAGATCAATATCGTTCTACCTAAGGAGTATCTAACAACCAATATAGGTCAGCCTCTTTCACTCACGCCAAGCATGGAATTCTTTTTCAACTTTTGTCGAATTTTGATGAAGAAAGCGGCAACATTTTTGTCCTAATCTTGAATTTAGGCTGGAGCTTAAATTAAAGGATCAGTTCAGAAGATCCTCTCTTCTCAACTGATCACTATATCTCACTATAAAACACTTTCTGTCTCGTTGTCGACAACTAGATTCGCATAATGCTGAGTTGACACAAGAGCACATAGGGCAGATCCTTTCTCAACGCAAGTACAACATTAGCACAAACGGAACTGGCTTCTAGGACAAATAAATTTCCATCCACGACGCGGATCATGTAGCCTAGTAACACAGTGAGCGCATATTGCAATAAGAGAAGGCATGTCTGACAGACTTTTCTCAATTGCCTCAGCGAACGGACACAGGAAAAGCCAACAACCTTACTGCGTACAGTCTATTGCCATCTCAGATGGTACCTCGAAATACCAGTTAGGTGAGCTTTATCTCATCGTTACTAGTGAATTTCAACCCTGATGTCATAGCCGTAATGGAGCGATACTCAATCTTCGTAAGGCCGGGATTTTCAATGAGATATTATTAACACTTGATATAATATCCTCTGAAACATGGTTGGGATCTCGAAGGGGCAAAACCCGTCAATAGTTGGCGGCGCAGAGCAATTCGGCTCTCCTGATAAAAGGAGCATTCGGCTCGAGGACGAAGGTGGAGATCTTAGTTGTCTCTACGCACATTTCCAGAGACAGAAAAAAATTGGCGGGCATTTTCTTTTCCCCCCATTTCCGTCCTCTTGCGCACACATTCGTTCTAGGAAATTCAAACAAAATGTGTTGACGGATCTCAACGCTCAACATTCCCAGACATCGTTTGACAGAAAGAAGTCAGCAGATCTCCTGGCATACCATAAAAGACTTTGATTCCCAAAAGAAACCAGAAACGTTCTGAACTAACTCTAGTAGTTTGGCATACGAGAGTGGTGAGCAGAGAGCCGGTAAAAGATATTTGGCTAGATGTCTGAAGCACAAACGTTCGATTTGGTTTGGAAGAAAAGATTACTTTGAATCCAGAAACAAGTTGGTCTTTCGTTCTTCTTCCAGACCTCCGACCAGTTCATCTTCAGTTGGAGGTCTCGAGCGAAACAGGCACCATTTATTTTGGCTGTATTCTTTACGAGCACAGACTCATCGTCAGCATAGGCAGAATAGATGGCGACGATGTTGTCACCGGGCAAAGTGATTCTGCGAAGGACTGGGGTTCGCTATCAATCTGAGAAGGAAAGGTTTCAACGCAAGCACGTAAAGCATCAACGCTTAAGCAGGCAACCCCAAGGAACAGATTGAGACAAAGCTAAAATCTCCAACCGGATTCCATTCATCTCAAACAACGCCTACGGAGACTTATACAGGAACCGGATCCAGGAACCTAAATACGGCCCGAAACTGGCAGAAACGGGAATTGCTTTGGGAAAACCGTAGTCTATCTAATCAAACGTCTAGGACTGCTCCAAGTTGATCAGCGTGAAAGCTTCGATGACTTTTTTTATGATTAGGCAAACCGAGTGAACGTTATCTAAAATAGTCTTTCCCCTCAAAGAACAAGTCTGTTCAGAACCAATCAGACTATGTAGGACAAGTTGCAAACGGTTAGCAATGACCAACCTCTTTATTTCTGCATTAAGCATAGTTAAGAATTGAAAACTACCTATCCCGTCTTCATTATTTTTGATCTTACGTAACAACTTGATGACACCTTGCGTGAAGCGTTGGGTCATAGTTTCATTTTTCAACCACTGGTTAAACATCAGTGCTAGCCGAAGAACAAACACAGGCGAGTGTCTCAATTATACCTTATAGAATATACCATCTCTCCCTGGAGTCTTGTCTCGACCGAAGTTCTCCAGTTCTTCCTCTGCGATCGCGACTTCACACCTTACCTCTTTTAGACAGGAAAAGTCAGCAAAATAAGCATTGAAATGAGCAGAACTCAGTCCGGGCTCTCTATTGTAGAGATCCTAAAGAAAGGAACCAAACTTCTCACAAATACCTTCGTTTGTGCAATAATATGACACATCGACGTTCAATGCAACTTTTCCCTCCGCAATTCAGCGGTTAAATTCACCACTCCAAAGGACATTCTTTTTAAGCAATTGCTAACTACAAGGGTTTAATACTTCTTGATAAGTGAAAAAGCCAGCTCGGCCCTAGCTAAAGCTATTTCCTCAATATGCCCTGAATAGATGGAACACTAATCTAGATTCAGCTGCCGTTGGCGCTGATAATCTAGCTCTATTTGGCCGACTATTATATTCAAAACACAAATGACTTAATAATAATATAGGAGTGGCCCTACCACTTATCTCCGACCACACTCCCCATCAGCTCCCTCTTTAAGATTAGTAAAACCTGGTGACAAAATCCTCTACCTCCAACAACGATTTGTTGAAGTTGTAATAACCAGTCAATCTAGGCTTAGACTTATCTAAGTTTACCCTAACACGGACGATTCTATGGACCGTGTAAACTTTCGAATGAAAACTTGCACATCCTAAGAAGTCTAAGTACACTCACTCAATCGGGTCGTGATAGCTTATACGAACTACTGAATCAGAGCCGCCACTACCTGTCAAAATCCATGCTAACTCCTAGGGGTATTATTTCTAAACTTATCAACCAGATCAGACCAATCGATAAAATCTCGAAATGATTTCTCATCGGCGTTGATAGTAACAGATTTACCCCCTAATACGATCCATATCTGGATCAAGGACAGTGCTCCAATCCCCCATAGAAATTCCTTGCCGAGACGTCGTCAAAAACGGCGCGACCATCCGATAAAAGTCCGCCTTCTCCGGTCGGTCGGTTGGTGCATAAACCCCTATAGGATGAAGAGCCTTACTTTTTATGCTAACGTCCAAAACACATAACTTTTCTTCTGGATCCTGGAAATCACGAGGACACGACGCCAAGGACTTGCTGACCAGCCAAGAAACTCCTATTGAGCAACTGTTATAATAGGCTGAATTGTGGTAAACCCTATTAAACAACATATTATCATTGTCAATGACACTCATATGTGTCTTCTGTAAGCAATAAACATTTACTACGTGAAGTTGAAGATAGCGAACGAATTTGGCCCTGCTAGACTCCGACCTCACGCCTTGAGCATCTAAAGTGGCCAGCCAAAGAATCATTGACAAGCCCTTAACTTAGGGTTGGGGAATCTTTATTAAAGATTGTTGGAGGGTGGGTACACCAACGGCTTCTTCCATTGATTTAAAACCCATTCTAGTTTTGGTGGTGCCGTCATGGGATATACCGCCAATTTTCCAGGGAAATGGTTAACTTTTGAGATCAATAAAGGCTATTTATTTTGAACAAAAAAGGGGTTACGCCAACAACAAATATTTTTATTTGACCGTGTCCGCGTTGCCATATACCACTGTCTTGATAGATTTGTTGAATTCTGTTGTATACCTATTAGTATACATGAATGGGTTATTCCTATCCTCTTAAATACGTGAACACTATTTGAGTAAATTGTAGTAGTAGAGTGATTATGCTAACTAGCATTTCACTAGCAGTGTATCTTCTTCACGCACTGTGCGAGTACTGTACTTGTTGATATGCTATTATTCCCAGTCTCTGTTTTTGGTGATTAAACAAGTAGTAACCTTTTAGGGTTACAACAATTTCCTTTACCATGATCCAAATCTACCGAGCTCCAGAACTAATCCTGATCACAATGATGACCAGTTTTGCCTTTTGAAAAATTCCTCGGATCCTCAACGTCCTTGTTTTAGAAATTATGTACGGAAAGCAAGTACTTAGGGGCCTTGACTATATAACCGTAGTCATTTGCACGCTCAAGCTGGTTCGATGACACACGTCAGATATCTTCACCCGTGTTGTAGGGCAGCTTTACGGTCCTGTCTTTCTTCGTATCCTTCTCGTCATATATCGGGCATAATAGTTTCTTTACCAACGCGACTGGGGCCCTTTTTAAAGGTGACAACTTTTAAAGCAGATGGCGAGAGTGACCTCGTTAAAGCTGGTGAGGCTGGACGTTTTTTCTTGTTGGGGAAGACGGCGTAGAGAATGAGAGAGAGGTGATAGGGCTGATTGCTTCCTCAACTAATTTTTTTAGCTGTATCAGTTTTTCTTGCTTTTCATACCATGGTTCGTGTCTCTTAACCACCTGCTGGAACATCTGTGCTTATGTATCCGGGGTATCTCTCTTCTGTCCGATTTTGAAATCAGGTCGGTTAGTGTCCTTTCCGGTATAGGATACAGGGTACTGAGACCTCGCAGTCTGGAGTTACTTTAAACACCTTCCAACGACCAACAAATGACATGCCAGCGTAGTGTCTGCTAGCTTGCCTTTTGTAGATGCCGCGAAACTATCAGTATCAGTCAGAGGAGGGTTTTGTTCGAATTTTGTCGACTGGGGCTGGAGGACGTACACCTTCTCTGGACAGGAAAGCGCCACGTGACATGTCTGATTATACTTCCAAAATGACGATTTTCGATCCGACATATGATCGTCAAATTCTGGCCACTAACATCCAAACAGATAGGAGCAAATGTGAAAACATGTTTGTTCAACAATATTTCGAACATTCATGCTCTACTTTTTGATCAGTTTAGACATATGAAGTCTTGCCATATTGTTCTAGATGCAGTGCCAGATGAACACAAGTTCAACGCCATCACTCAAACTTCATCCTGAGTATGAGAAATTTGATGATGAGATCCCTGCTCACCACTACCTTGCATTCTTCTGGCGAATGCAACAGAATGTTCCACATAAAAAATAACGATAACTTGCTCAAAGTGTACTCCTAATAACTCCATAGCTTTCTCCACTGTGTCTTTAGTAGATCGACAAATTCTGTGAAAGAGCTTGTTGATTAAGTAGACAATTACTATTATGCGTAGATTCTGCTTTAGGCACGATCTAGCTCTTGTCTGTTCACCCCAAACGGTAGTATTTCCTGTGGCGGAGCCTCGTCTAGTTTCTTCTCCGCGTGGAGGTAGAAAGTTGAGCAAGAGTGAGCTTTAATGAACTAATATTTACTACCTTCACAATAGGGCGTATGCCCGAGAAGGATGCTACACAAGGCCAATTAAAGTTGGAATCCGATCCTTTGAGATCGGCCAAATTATATTCCGTACATCCTACAGAAGGCAAGGTCGGACTCTTGTTTGTTCACTCCAGACGAGATTCTACTCTTCGGTGTAGTCTCGTCTGGGTTCTTCTGCGCACGGAGGCAGAAAATTAACCAAGAGAGAATTTTAATGAAATATGAATACAAGCAGAGTTCTCCTGAATATATTCAAGATAGATCCTGTATTCAGTATGGATTCATTAATGGGGGAAAATAATCCTACCACAAAAATAAGCTAGGAAATAATAACCAAAGAAAACATTAATCAATAAAGAATGAATTAAAGAAATAATAAACACAGAAATCATAAAAAACAAAGAATAAGTTATGAAGTAATAAATACAGAAAGAAAAAACATTAAAAAATGAATATCAGAGAATGAAATAAAGATTTAACTAATTATAAAATAGAAAATAAAAAGAAAGAGGAGATGGTTACTAAGAGAGGAGAAAGAAATATTAAATTTAAAAAAATTAAAAAGATTTAAAAAATAAATAAGGAGGAGTATCAATCTGGCATGAATGAGAATGGAAAGACACGTATTGCAAATTGAACAAGACACCAAAAAATAATAAAAAAAGAAATTTTATTTGCCTTTTCCAGAATCATTCATGTGTATAAAACTTGTGCGCTTGACTATAATAATTCCATGTGGTCTACACCGGATGGAATAAATCCGGCATAGATCAACCGAAATTACGATACACAAACAAACAAGAATTATATACCCGGATGCTACTTGGGAATTAACCAATGAAAAACAAGCACAAACCAAAAAATAGTAGAATTTTCTTTCGTCTTCGACATTTCATTTCATGATGAAGCTTAAATAAAATCGAAGCATTTTAAATAACGTTTTGTATTTCTTTCTTTTCCTATCACAGATTGACTTAAATAGAAAGAAAGGAAGGAAATAAATAAATAAATGTAGAAAGAAAGAAAGAAAGAAAGAAAGAAGCGACTGAAATTGAAAGAAAGAAAGAAGGCGACTGAAATAGAAAGAAAAAAACAAGAAAGAAAGAAAGAAAGAAGAAAAGAAAGAAAGAAAGCGACTGAAATAGATAGATAAAAAAGAAAGAAAGAAGGAAAGCGCCTGGAATTAAAAAAAGAAAGATAGAAATCGACTAAAATAGAAAAAAGAAAGCGACTGAAATATATGGATAGAAAGAAAGAAAGAATTAACGAAAGAAAGCGACTGAAACAGATAGATATAAAAGAAGAAAAAAAAAAGAAAGCGACTGGAATAAAAAGAAAAAAGAAAGATAGAAATCGACTAAAATAAAAAGAAAGAAAGAAAGAAAGAAAGCGACTAAAATAGAAAGAAAGAAAGAAAGAAAGAAGACTGAAATAGAAAGACAAAAAGAAAGAAAGCGACTGAAAAGAATAGATTAAAAGAAAGAAAGAAAGAAAGACAGAAAGCGACTGAAATAGAAAGAAAGAAAGAAAGAAAGAAAGAAGGAAAGCGACTGAAATAGATAGATAGATAGATAGATAGATAGATAGATAGATAGATAGTTAGATAGATAGATATAAAATTAATAATCATTTTATAATAATTTAAATAAACAGAATAGAAAGGAAGAAATAGTAGTAATGTTGAAAGCCCAAAATTTAAATTCAGGGCAAATTAATTTAAAAAATGGGTTGAAATATAATTTAAACAGAAAGAGAATAAAAAAATGGAGCGAAATTAAGTGGGAACTAAAAGATATTGAGAAGCAGAATGATTTGCATCGGAGTAAAAAAAAAATGATATTGTGCGAACGGAAAAGGATGAATTCAAAATGAAATTTATCAAAGCCTCACACGAAAGAAAGACTAAAAAGCAAAATCAAAGCCAGAATCGTTGAAAGCAAAGCATTGTTAACAAACGACCAGAATGAACTATTGAAAGCGCTTGGAATTAGTAAATTGATCTATCGATTTTACTTTACGTCAATATTCCTCTGCTCGGTTTAGTCCTTCCTTCGTTCATTCTCAAATCCATGTACTAAATATGATTACATAGAATCTGGCACGTTGTAACCGATAATCACCGGCAACCAGTTGGTGCTACCAACAGGTTTCTCTACCCGATAGCGTGTTTATAGTCTTTTCTATGTGATTTTAAATATACAGGGAACATTTAAGAGTCACTAACTACGTACTACTAAATATATATTTTTAACTCAACCTAAAGTGTGTGAGCAATGAATGGCTTTGTCGCAGTGTGTATGGGTATATATGTGTGTGTGATAATGATAAGTAGAGAAGTGGGGAAGGATGAAATCTTTTTGCATCTTTTAAAATTGTGCAATTTATTTTTAATCAAGCTCACCTAAAGCAAGGCTATAAAGCCACTGAAAAAAGGCTTACTAGGGACAGAAGAGTTTGAAACAGGAACATTGCTATGAAGAGTTAGAAACAGGAACATTGCTATGAAGAGTGTTATGGTGCTCTGTCTACAGAGGAATGAACACTTTCTCCTTCAGTAAATACTAACCTGCGTGACTTCCGGGGAGGCAGTCGTAAGGTAGTTGAGAGGCAGTCCAGACGCAGTGTTAACTGGACAGTTCGGACGTACATTCCTATCTGCTGACTAATAACACTCTTATTTTATGTATATTTTCTGTTATTCAAATAGACTGATTCAACCTATCTTCTTGTTTCCGTGTCTTTCTTCCTGACCCTAACGAGCCAACACAGAGATATAACTAAAGAAGAGCAAACAGAAGCTCAGTAGATAGCAATTGATATTTGTGCAGAATTAAGTGTGCTAGAAAGCATGGAGCTGGAAAAGAGCTCCTCAAGCAAGAATTGCGAGAAAAAAAAACTGTTAGCTTAGAATTAGCAACTACATCAGTCTGTTCATATCTATCTATCTATCTATCTATCTATCTATCTATCTATCTATCTATTTTAATCGGAATCACCTCATGCAAAGCTGTAAAGCTACTAAGACGCAAGGGGTTGCTGGGTGTGGAAAAATTAGGAATAGAAACATTAATAATGAGCGGGAAGAGTAAAGAATAATCAGAAGGTCAGTAGATAGCGATTGATATTGCATCTACATTTTGAAAAATTAAAGTTGGCTGAAAAACCTGAAGCCCGAAGGGAGTTACAGTAGCAAGAAGTGAAAGAAAAAGGAACTGCCAACATAGAACTTACGCTTAGATTTAGTCAACTCAACTGCAAATTGATGAAACTTAGTCGACAGTATACTCAGTCAATTAAGTCCTATACGTGATAAACGCTTGGGCGATCATGTCTTGAAAGAGATATGACTAACTGGGCAGAACATTATTCCGCAGTAGTTTGGCCGTACTTTTTACGATAGACTGGTTGCCAGCCAATCTGTCCTGATATTTAACGCATAACTGGAGGCAAGAGACGGATTAATACCTTTCCAAAGTTATTTACGCGTAAGTGAATGCAAGGAATTTAACTGGAATTCGAAATGCGCTCTCCGATTTCGCGTTTCGAGCCGATATCCACTGCGCCACAATGCGCTTAAGTTAAAAATATCTAAGCGACATTGCGAAGAACTCATCCCAACAAGTACCATACAATTATTTATGGAAAAAGAAAAAGAAAACAACATTACGACGTCGAGAAAGTGAGTGACACAGATGCACTAGATCAGGGCCAATAATATTGCAGATTCTTTTATAGATTTTATAAATCGTAATTCGAAAAGTACGGGTTCGAAGAAATATCCAGTGTTGACATGAAACAGGTTCATTAAGTGATACAGATGCGTACGTATATTATAAAAATGAATGCTGAGAATACTATGAAAACAACATTTGGTTAATGAGGATGTTATTAGAGAAAATAGTAACTGCAAGATAATTTAAATTCTAGAAAATATAGGGGAGATCTTTGAGACACATGTCTCTATGTATAAAAAGCAAGACGTTTGTCTGTGTATGTGTCTGTCTGTATGTCCTATATACATATCCAGAATTTTTATTCGATTCTCACCAACCTTTACCCATATATTGTTTAGGCTTCCAGTCAGGTCATGGGCTACATATTTCTTCCGATTTCCCCCCGATATTGGAAATTTACACTCCTATATTCGTTCAGGTCTGATCAAGATCGGATTTTAGCCCTTTTATCGTGGCTCTTGCTGCAGATATTTCTCTAACTTATTAAAATTATAGTTTTTAGTCGCATACTTTAGTAGATCTTCTCAGACGACTCATTTTCTCCGATATCAGAAATCGATATTCGATCGAAACCGATATTCAGCCATCGATTTGGCTCATTTTCTCCAATTTTATACCCGATGAGTACAATAGGTTTACATGGGCTTACTTACTTCTAATCCTTGGATGACTTATTTGACTCCGATATTGGAAATCGTCACCTCGATACCCTATCGGGTCTGATCAAAATCAGGTTTTCAGCCTTTTTATTTTGATTTATGCTTCAGTTTTTGCTTTAAGTAGGTATGATTGATTCTTAGTCTCAGCCATGATACCATTTACTCAAAGGATTTATTTAGCCTTCAAAATTCTGTTTGCGACGGAAAACTTATTTGAAATGGGTACCGGAAATCAAAATTTCACTTACATCCATTCATTTTAGTAAGTTATACGACTTTGAGATTAACCTTTCAACAACCTACGTTTTTGTGCCAACGCCCAAAGAGTCTGAGCTCCAGGACCATGGATTAGCTTTAAAGCTTTCATAGCAACCGACAACACCGGGTTATACTGCTAGTTGAGTATAAAGGATTTATTTTTTACATCGTAATAATAGCTCCTGAAAATAAATAAATTCTGCTTTAAAAGAGTGAAGAATAGAGTATTGCTGCCATATCTTTTATGATACTTCTTACTCTTCAGTACCTAGTGTAGACGCAGTTCAAAAACAATTACACTCTCTTGTGGGCGATTAATTATTTTTAACCCAGCAAGACGTATCCCAAAGACGAAATGTTGCTAGACTCTCACTAATCTCTCGTTATAACAATGGGAGATGTTCGGACGGGATTATGTTCCTTAGTTCCACCAGTTGAAATATTTCTAGCTAGGAACCGTCATGCAGTTTTCACGGTAGCAAATCATCTGCAACCATCCGTGTTTCTTAAAGAGTAAGTTTCACTAACAGTTTTCTCACAACTGATGGTTTATGCAATTATCATGGATCCAGCATATTAGCAATGGTGAGGTTTTGGAAATGATGGAAACGAAAATGAAATTAATACTGAGCATTAGGAAGAAACAGCTGAAGTTCCTGGAACATGCAATGAGGAAATAGAGCTTGGAGAATCTGATACTAACAGGCCAGAGGGAGGGGAAAAGAGACAGTGGAAAGCAGCGGATATTTGAAGGACCTAATCAGGTGCATGACGGAACGAGATTTAAATGGTGTAACAAGAGAAGGCGTGCTAAGAGCCACCAGGGATAGGGAGACGTGGAAAGCCATGATCACCTACATCCTGAAGGGACAGAACAGATAGAAAAAGAAGATGGTTTATGTAACAAACTTCTGAGAATGGCTCTCTTGAAAACTTCAATCTTAGTCTCTTTAAGTATAGGTTCAAAAGATAGTGAACCTACATCACCTCATCATAATGAAGTTCTGATTTCCTTCTTGAATCTCCCTGACAGAAATTTCTTTCACTAATCATCTACCTTGAGTTAACTTTGGGCCCTGTATAGGGTGGAATAATCGTGTAAAAAAGTTAAATTTAAAACTTAATCGGAACACTGAAGAAGAAAAAGAACATAGTAAATAGCAGTAATCTGCCTAACGGATTTCTGCGAATGTATGAAACCATAGTAAAAAAAGAGGTAGCGAAAGCATCGAAAGTTACTGACAGTAACAAAACACAAAAAGATGTGAACAGCTATGATTGACATTTTGTTATGGATTTATTCTGAAATTTCTATCTGCAATTGGGAAACCGTGTGAGTTTTTCCTAAGATTATGACTTTGGTTGTTGCTTATTTGTTTCTATAGAGGTGCTCATGTTAAAATTCATTAAAGAAAAAGTCACCCCATGATGCACACATTAATAGCAACCCATAATATATTTCTGCTATACGCATTAAAATATTAGTAGCATATAATAATATCCTATCATATATTTTTCGACCTACGCATTAATATTTTAATAACATATTAATAACATCACACATATTCCGACTTACGTAATGAAATATTAATAACATGTTGATAACATCCCTTCTTATAATTCCGAAATACGCATAAAAATATTAATAACATAATAACATCCCATTACATATTTCTGACCAACGTTTTAAAATATTAATAACATATTAATAACATCCCATCACCATATTTCTGAACTATTCATTAAAATATTAATAACATATTAATAACATCACATCACATATTTCATTATAATATTAATAACATATTAATAACATCCTATAAAATATTTCTGTCCTACGCCTTAAAATATAATTAACATATTAATAACACCCCATCGCATATTTCTGACCTACGCATTCTTCTTCTTCTATGTGCCTTTTCCCTTCAGGACGTAGACGATCATGGCCTTCCGCTTTTCCGTATCCCTGGTGGCTCTGAGCACGCCTTCTCCTGTTACACCATGCAATCCTCGTTCCGTCATCCATTTGATTAGGTCCTTCAAATATGTTATCCGTTGCTTTCCCCTGTCTCTTTTTCCCTCTATCTGGCTTGTTAGTATCAGATTCTCCAGACCCTCCTTCCTCATTGCGTGTCCCAGGAACTTCAGCTGTCTCTTCCTGATGCTCAGTATTAATTTCCTTTTTGTTTCCATCATTTCCGAGAACTCATCATTGCTCACATGCTCGATTGATGATATCCACAGCATCCTTCTGTAGAACCTCATTTCAGTTGCTTCAAATTTTTCCTTCATCTTTGATGGTATTGTCCAGCATTCACTGCCATATTGAAGGACGGACAGCACGTAGCAATCCAGTACTCTCTTCCTAGTTTCTAACGAAATTGTCCTGGTTCTTAATACCTTACTCAACTTCTGGAAAGCTTACTTCGCCATGCCAATTCGCCTTCGGATCTCTGTGTCGCACTTCTCGTCTTCTGTTATAAGGCTTCTCAGGTATGTAAATTTTTGTACCTGCTTGATTCTGGTATCCTCGACCTGTATTTGGTATTTAGGGCTACCCTTTTTTTTTACTGATGATTCATGTATTCGGTTTTCGGGCAGTCTATTTCTAGTTCTTTCTTGTTACTTTCTTCTGCTACCTTCTGTAGAAGGTCTTCAGACTTATGCATTAAAATATTATTAACATATTAATGACATTCCATCACATATTTCAGATCTCCGCATTAAAACATTATTATCATAATAATATCCTATAACATATTAATAACATTCCATATAATTAAATATTAATAACATCTCATCACATTTGTGACCTACGCATGTGATTTCCTTAAATGATCCACTACAGAACGGGAAAAAATAGAAAGATTAACCATTGAAAACGTTAGAAATGCAGAAAAAACGTTGTAACAAATTCAGAAATGGGTTATATACAACAAACGATGTAGTAAATATGTAACAACCAAACTCATAACTAAAATACATAAATAAAGAAATAAATAATTCTCAACCTTCTGGAAGATCAAATCTAATATAGAATCTACCGGATATATTCCTATTCAATACCAAACTGGAAGCCCTCAATTTAAATTTAGCTACCGGGATTCTTGAAGGTGATGTAGGTGACAAAATAGTTTCTAATCGCAGACAAAATGCTATAGATTTTACCAAAGCCTTCATTCATGGATACCAGGACATTAACTCAGAGACACTTACAGGCACAAAAAAACTAGTTAAAAATAAGGAAATCTACATTTCACACTCGTACAATGAAGGTGAAATTGTCATATTGGATAAGAATTCGCACGACTGAAACAAAACCATTTTCCGGCATAACGATGCCGACACATATACGAAAAAAATACTGAAGCACAAAAATTTAACAAAGCAATCAAGAATCTAATTTTAAATAAAAACAATTCATGGTATTGACTAAAAGAATATCACCTTAAAACACCCAAATTTTGTGGTTTCCCTAAAATCCACAAAAAAAAAACATCCAAATATAACAAATTATTTGAAGAATAGGCAGCGCTCCCCAACAAACTGGATAAATCCATAACAAAATGTTAACCCACTTTCCTTGAAACAACCAGTCCATTACATATCGAAAACATCTAGTAGCTTAGTCGTACTTTATAGTACATTATATATATATATATATATATATATATATAAGATTATCCACTGAGTCAAATATTCAACAGAAATAGGTTCAAGATTAGTTATTGATGTACTAATAATATGTATAACATTATTAGCTCCCATAATAACCAAATGT
The DNA here is from genome assembly GCA_037127315.1 of Ascarosepion bandense. Taxonomy (NCBI): domain Eukaryota; kingdom Metazoa; phylum Mollusca; class Cephalopoda; order Sepiida; family Sepiidae; genus Ascarosepion; species Ascarosepion bandense. The sequence continues at coordinate 2,524,777 of JBBBDQ010000799.1, forward strand.
TGACAAAGTGTAGTGAATCCAACACAGAAAATAGGATTATACCCCACTATAATTGCAGATCTATAGACAACTGTCCGGTTGAGGCTAAATCTAGATCTGCAAATGTGATCTATCAGGAAACCATTTACTGTAAGGAAATAAGGAGAAATATAATGTTTATATCGGAATATCTGAAAGAAATTGAAAGCAACGGCTTTATACACACTGGCAATCCTTCAATAAACATAATTTAAGATATCAAACAACTCTTTCCCGAAAATACTGGGAATTACAAGAAAACAAATTAAATCCACAGATAAAGTGGAAACTGATAGGCAAGGCTAGGACTTCTAATAGCTTAATACACAGATATAATGTATGTTTAACAGAAAATATTATGATTTTTAAATTTTAATATCAGAATGTACTTCTGAATAATTGTAGAGAGTTCATTTGTATGTGTCGTCAAAGAAATAAATATAAATTGCAATAACTATCCTATTCTTCTAATTAGTCACAATAAGTTGTTTTTTTTTTAAATTGGCTAAGCAGTTACCCTTCCTCCCGCGACTTACCACTACTAGCCAATGGTCATGTCGCATATTCCCACTACCATAGAAGGAATTACTAGTAAGATTCCGCTAGCTTAACCCTATAGAAGCCAATATCTCTCGATCCCTTCTTTTACTAGACCCAGCCTCCGACATTAGAATTTTTTTCTCATTCTTTGTTTAAATGGAGTTAACAATGCATTTTTTTAAAATGACATGATGAAAATGGCTATTTCCTCTCTAATTTTTATCTGATTATATATATATATATATATATATATAGTCACTTTACCATTTTTTTATATGTGATGAACAGCTTGTTTCAATACGAGGATTAACATTTTTTATATCTTAGACTGTTTTCAGGGAAGCGTTGCCTATTTCTGAAAGAAAGGGGCACATTGGGTTTTTTTTGGAGTGGGTTTTAATGATATATATATATATATATATATATATATATATATATATATATACATACGTTATGACACCCTGATTGAGCACTCTGGAAGTATGGTAGACATGGAAAAACAGTAGCTACTCTGGCATCTAGGCATCGCTCATTCAGTAATGAATTAGAGCACGCTGGCCATTAGCGTACGATACATGATACGCTAAAAGTCTGTTTCCTTCTACCGAGCGCCCATAGCCCAGAGGTAGAATAGCTGACTGACGCCAATTCGGTCGGGTTTAAATCCTGGGTTAAAAGCAATCGGAGTCTAACCGTACTGATGAGTTGTTATACAGCGGAGCATATCTGTGTGCGGATGACTATATATATATATATTTCTTAGAAAAACATAGCCATGTGTTTTTGAATAAAATTAGACATATTTTAGTCAAAAACACAATAATGCTCACTCAAACACACAGTTAAAAGAACCTTCAGATATTCGGGTAATCTACATTAAATCAAAACAACCCACACTTAATAAAATCATATTTCAATCTAGTCATAACACATTACATTGCATTTAGAAATATGGTTCTGTCAACATTTTGGTCTCTCACGCGGTGTGACGTCATAGAACCGCATTACAAATTTACGAACTGTGTCTGCTAGTCGGAGACTGTTATCGTTGTATATCAACACAAAATAAAATCATCTTTGATGGTGGATGTGTTTATGTTAATGTCCCAGTAACCCCATTAAACATGGCTCAAACCATTCAAAATAAAAAATAAGCAAATGCTGGACTTATTTTTCCGTTAATATCACCAGAAATTAAAACCAAAGTACGATGTTTAAAACCGCTCATGATTAAACATAATAAACATTCATAGATCTGTCTGCGGATGACTATATTTATATATAATGGAAAAATAAATATATATATATAATGAAAAAAAGAAAATACAAAAAAAAAGCCTTATTATAGCCGGCGCCTTTCGTCCTTCGAATGATTTTATCAAGGATTTAAGAATTTTATTTTGTGACAAGGATTTATATATGAGTGCAAAAATGTTATTGATTTTTCAAAATTTCTGGCGTAAGAGTACTCATGAATATTCATCAAGCTGACGGAGGAATAAGGCAGTTTCATGGACGTGTGCTGATATAATTTCATGCTTAATAAACGAATTTGAGTAGGAGGCATTTTGTACATATATATTTGTAAATAATATTTAAATTAATTTGGACTGGAATTGATTTATAGATTGTAAATTTTGTATAACATGTGATAACTGATTATTTAAATGAACGCTGAAGACTAATAATATATATATATATATATATATATATATACAACTATCTCACCTGAAAACATTTTGTTTCATTTATGTTACTCCCATAAAAGGCCTAAGATGGTTATTGAAGATATTTCAATGAAAGGTAAGAGCAAGAGAGAATGTGTGCAGTTTCTGAGGATTTTTCGGCAAGATAACCGTTTACTCTAAAGCTGAAATGGCTATGATTAAAGTGGACGGGAAAGCATCCCCTTGGGAGTCTGCTCCATATAACAGATTTTAACAGTTATTTTTAATATCAGAACGCGAAGAGATGACCGAGTGTTACCCCCAGTATTCGTAATTGGCATGGCGTGTCATACCTGTGAAAGTTAGAGTAGACGAAACGAAGATATGTAGCTTCGTAAGAACACTTACGAAAATACAGATGGGTTAACGGGAGGCGTGCGTGGTTCGTCTGTTGGAATGGGCTGAAGAATAGAAAAAAATAATCACTCTTAAAGCCTTGGAGACGCTTCTGAAATCTGTCAAAACAGGAAAAAAGGAGACTGACCTGATTTTGACTCGAAACAATTGATAGCAATGTTTATCGCTGCTATTGATTTATTTTGTAAGATCTGCCTTCTTTTAATTTACTATTGTACTTGAATCTACTGCATATTAGAGCATCTTGAACATAAAAAATGCATAAATACAATTTCATATATTTTGATTTTATTAAAATAAAAAAAAACATTCAAAACAATAAAAAATGCTGTGGGTGCTGGTCAATTAAGTCCCATACGTAATACACGCTTGGGCGATCATATCTGAAAAAAGATCTGACTGACCGAGCAGAAGATTATCCCGAAGTATGTTGCCATTACTTTTTGCGGTACACTGGTTACCGACCAAGGCTATAAAACCCAATATGTCCTATTATTTAACATATAATTGGAGGGAAGAGACGGATTAATAACTTTCCCATATTCAGTCAGTTAAGTGCCAAACGTGATACACGCTTGGTTGATCATGTCTCGAAAGAAATATGGGCAGAATATTATCCCGCATTGCTTTCTGCGGAAGACTGATTGATATCCAAGGCTATAGAACCGAATCTGTTTTATTATTTAACCCATAACCGGAGGGAAGAGACGGATTAATACCTTTATTAAGGGTATTTGCGAGTGAGTGAAAGCAACGAATTCAACTGGAACTCGAACTCGGCACTCCGATTTCTCGTTCTAAACCGATATCCACTGCACCACAACGCACATCCCTTTGCCACATTAGCGTATCTAATTTTCTTATAGACAAATCGACAAATTGCTATGCAGTCTTGTGCACTCGTGCTAAACAGTGCATTCTTTGCACCTAGTGTTTTGTGCGGCATTATGCACTAAATGGTTTCGAAATATTTCTTTCAAAATTTAAAAAGAAGACAAAAAAGACTCTTTTCGTAAAACCTTCGCCAATATCTCCAGTGTAAACAGAGAGACGTCACCAACAAAATATATTAAAATAACGTTTGCGCATCGAAAAAGGGGAAATAGTCTTGATCGATTTTTTTTTCAATCAGAAAGACAGAAAGTAACAAAAATTTCAAAACGACCGAGGGAAAGAGTTTTAATTTAATTTAATTAACTACAGAGCGAGCAGACAAGCGAAACAAAATGAATCTTAAAACTGTACAGTTGAGGAAGTTGGACTTAAAATGATATGCTGAGACAGACCTAAGAAAAATGTTTGAATATATTAATGTTGTAAATATATATGCTTAATAAGTTTAAACTCTAAGTAATGTAAAGTAAAAAGATTAAACCTTAATACAAAGATGATAGAATATGTAGTCGATATTATGACATCAGATTAAATCAAGTTGTTCCAAAGTCTACCATGACTCGATGTGGTGGAAAAGAATAATTTCCGAGCTATGGGAAAATATTAATTGCAATGAAAATATTAAAATTCCTATGAAAATAAAGAAATATATTCTTATAGTAAAATTACAAACAACACACACACACACACACACACACACACACACACACACACACACACACACATATATATATATATATATATAGGTTTCATTAAAAATTACAGACGTTTTTTTATATAATTGTTTATGTGTTCATATAATTCAGATTGTCCAAATCTTTTGTATTTTCAATTGTTTTCGACTATACTTTTATCAGTTATCAATAATTCATTTTGTGGATATTTTATGAATATAGACTCTTGTTTATGTTGGGTCGCGAACACCGTAAGCACATGTTACTGATTATACAAAAAAACATAATTATTTTTTAAAAAATTAATAAATTGTAGTAATTGTCGTCTTTTTTTTTTTTTTTGCATGGAAGATTTTCAAAGCAATGGCGAATCTTCCATGCAAACAAAATAGACGACAACTACTATTGTTTGTCCGCGAACTGTTCAATACACTTAATATGATTGTTATCTTTGATAATGGCTGATTTAAGTTGAAAGATCAGAAAGGATTGACTAAAAGAGCATGTATCAATATTGTAATTTTCTTTCTTCTTTCAACGACAATGTTATTAAGCTTATCAGACGATAGGAAAAGAATTTACACAAAAATAATAGACAAAACTCCTCTATATTCATTAATGAAACACGCATCAATGAAAAAATGCTGCCAAAATACACACACATTATATATATATATATATATATATATATTTGAGTTTTGGAAGATTCGCCGATTATGCTACCATGGTCTCGTCCTTGTCGGTTTTGTCTGGCGATTTTTATTGGCTGATTGCCTAACGTTTAACGCTTTTATAAGTTCATAACTAGAAGTTCAAAATAAGGGACTGCATTGTTATTCTAAATCTGTTCATCCGTGTATAATATATATATATATATATATATATATATATATATATATATATATATATATTAGTCAAATTAAAAAACACTCTATTTTATAGTAAAATGGTTAACAATACATTATATCTATAGTGAAAGGCATACAACTCTGTTACAATTATTTAGTTGAAGCCATAAAATATTTCAAATTATTTAGATGAAATTGAATAACACACAGTTTATATTTAATGGTTTTTATCATAATGCTTCCATTTTTAAGCCTGTTTTGCATGTGGATTACGCGATTATGAACAAGTATCTTGCGGATAGAGTTTGGGAGTTCTCTACGTGTATTTAAATTATATCTATTTGAAATATGGACAGAGAGATGTAACGAGAGTCTTCTCGTTAGTCTTGGTGTATTATATCTATTATAATTATTCATGAATTTGCTTTGAGCTAGAGTATTTTCTTAAGGGAAATAATAATTCATAAATAATTGTGCTAAACAAAATTAACCAATCATTTAAACTCAAGCGGAGCAATAAACTTAAGAGAAATACGTGGTTGGATTTTCGAGCATATGAAAGAAAAAAGCATTATTAAGAAAAGAGAAAAGTAAAAAAAAATAAGGAAATAATAAGACAGAAGGTAGCGGTTGACATTGCATTTAAATTCTTGAGAATCAAACTTAACTGAGAAGCAGGAGGCCAGAAGCGAGTTCTAGAAACGATAAGTGTGATAGAATAAATTACTATCATAGAAATTAAGGTTATATATAGCTATTTCAGTTTTAGAATTGTTAAACATTGCCGCTAACCTAGCACTGCGGTTACATTCAGAAATCTATTTACCATAGAAGCAAGATCTTTAAAAGACTTATTAAGAAAATGTTCAAAGATAAAGCACATGACACTTACATTACGGCGGCTACATTGATTAAAGTCGAGATGCCAGATCAGGGCAAATAACATTTCGCATTCTTTAGATTTTATCAATAATCTCGAAATTTATTGTGCGCGCACCGAGCCATAGGTGGCAGCAATTTTTAAGGCATAGACGAGTGTTAAATTTATAATTATGTAACCGAAACTCGAAAAAAATTATGTAGCTCAAAGCAATAAGCTCATTTTCTTAGCTTATTGATTTATCGGTTTCTTTATGATTAAAAAAGTTACTCTGTCGAAAGCACTGAAAGAATCAGCGAAAAGCTAGCCACTAATCATGTCCTGATCTTTGAAATCTGTGAGATACGTTTCCTTCTACGGTTAGCACTAAAATATTAAACTACGTCTAGTACATTTCAGCGCGGCTCGTGATAAATATTGCACCAATTCTCTAACGGAAAACAGAAATTAAAGGAAAGCATGTTCACCATGTTAATTGTATTGGTAATCAGTAAACAAGGGCAGTCCAATATGCCGGGTATACTAGAATCAAGCAGGTACAAAAATTTAAATACTGGGAAGTGTTATAACAGAAGACGCAAAGTGCAACACAGAGATCCCAACGCGAATTGGCATGGCGCAGGAAGCATTCCAGAAGATGAGTAAAGAATGGAGAAACAGAACAATTTTGCTAGAAACAAGGAAGAGAGTACTGGATTGCTAGAGTACTGGATTGCTATGTGATGTCAGTTCTTCAAAATAGCAGTGAATGCGGGACAATATTATCAAAGATGAAGGAAAATTTTGAAGCAACTGAAATGAGGTTCTACAGAAGGATGCTGTGGATATCATTGATCGAGCATGTGAGCAATGATGAGGTTTTGGAAATGATGGAAACGAGAAGGAAATTAATACTGAACATCAGGAAGAGACAGCTGAGGTTTTGGAACATGCATTGAGAAAAGACGGCTTAGAGAATCTGATATTAACAGGCCAGATAAAGGGAAAAGAGACAGGGAAAGCGGCGGATAACTTTGAAGGACCTAATCAGTTAGATGATGCGTCGAGGGTTGCATGGTGTAACAGAAGAAAACATGCTAAGTGTCAACAGGTATAGGTAGATGTGAAAAGCCATAATCGCCTACGTATTGAAGGGACAGGGCACATAGAAAGAGAAGAGGTTGCGAGAAAATTACTTTTCACCTGAAGGAATTATAAATCTGTTGTGTCGTGAAAATGTGATACAAGCAAATTATTGGTTAGTCTGAGTGGTAAAGACTAAGGAACACACGATTAAATCAATAAGGTTTATTGTACTAAGAGTACAAATATTAAGAGTCCACACAATAGTTACTATATACAAAAATGGAGCGTAGAATACTTCCGTCCGTTCCTGGTCGTCTTCATGTCATCAGCTCGTTTGTAATCTACTGCGTGGTGTATTTATAATGAGTGACAGTCCATTGATATACAGGTTACAAAATTTAAAAAAAATAAAAAATTAATTGGTTATAACTACTTTTGGAAAATTAAAAAAAAGATGCGAGTAGATGTAATATAAAAATATAAATGCAATCTTTATTCTTTTGCCGTTAGAAGCAATAGAGACTTTGCTCGAAAATAAATGTACTGATTAGTCCGTGACGAAAATAGCGAAGGCTTGCCGACCCAGAATTTTGGCATTCAGAGCCTGACCTTTACCTTGAATTGGAAAGCGATCGCTGATGAATGTGACATATCCGGACATACCCTTAACGCTGGTGCCCTCATGGCTAAGATACTTTGGAAATGCATGTTTATATAAAGAAAAAAGGAAAAAAGTGAAGCAACGAAATCGAGTGGTAGTGTACGAGAGAATGAATAGGCATGTCACTTGATGTAGGTAGTTACGTATTTCAAACTGTTACCAGAGGTCAATCATTGAGTAATATATATATACTCTCACTCTGGTAAATGCTTCTTCTTTTATGTGTCATGACCTTTTAAAATGTGGACGATCATGTCTATCCACAACTTCCTGTGCTTTGTTGCCTGAAGTAACATTTGACCCGTTGCTATCAATATTTGTTTCTGCTTTGCTGCCAAATGCACTCAGTTCGTTAAGAGTGTTATTCTCTTTCTCTCTTTATTTCTCCTTCTTTAAGAAGGTATTAACTCCTCTACGTCCATTTATAATGTGTGTGGGGTATGTGTAGAAGTTAAGTCATTGCAATCGAGCGATAATGTCTTTTGAGCAAAGGTGTTTTTCTTAGATCATGTATTACTGATGACATGATTATCGAGCAATCCGATTACTGTAAGAATATGCCAAAGTTAATTCATTTTTATGCCAAATTGGCAACTTTATCTCTGAGCACAACATCATTTTTCTTCTTATATTCAACTAAAATCATTCTTAATATATTTTGAGAAATTTAAATTATTAGAACTGTTGGACGATTTTTTGTCTTCAAAATATTTATTCATGAAATACAGTTCACTCAAAGTTGATAGTAAATATTTGTACCTGCGTGACAAAAACTCATTCATGAATTATATTATTTAAATTTTTTGTTTGAAATGAACAAGTAAGAGCTTTACTTTCGCTAAGATGTTAATGCTACATTTCCTCCACTCCAAACGAGTACGAGTAAATTGTTTCAAAGTTTCCAACTCGGTTATTGCCTGATAACCTCACTTGTCATAACGTTATGTAAATTATATATTTTACGGATTTCACAATAAATTAATTACGTATATGCTAATTTACCTTTTAGCCTTTTCGTCGACACTACTTCAGAAAAAATAATGTCGGTAAATTTAGACTAGGCGACGAATAAGAAAAAATTGTCAGCTATTGAAGTTAAAACAAAATCAAATTTAAGGATAGGGGTAATATATATATATATATATATATATATATATATATATATATATATATATATATATTCCTAGCCAGTTGAGAGCTTACCAGAACAAGGCCTATTTGTGATAAAGTTCTCTAGTGTGCACAAGATTTATTCATATCATATTATATATATATATATATATATATATATATGGAGAGAGAGAGAGATCACCTAATGAGCCAGACGAACCTACCTAGGTTTCACCTAAACGGATCGTCAAGGAATGCTGGAATCAGCTTTTCCTGACAATCCGGTTAGATGAAATCTAGGTACGTTCGTCTGGCTCATGATTTGTTATATATTTATTTCAATCTACCTTTGTATTGAGCGCTTTCTCTTAGATGATTACTCGTATCGGTGTTTTTTTCTTTGGGCTTCGTGCTGATCTCTGTCCGAACACATTTGACTGACGATTCATGTACTAAGCTCTTTCTTTTTTAAAACCATTTTTTCCGTCGAAGGTTTTCGAGGAAGGTTTTCGACACGAGTATAATTATAATTTCGTATATATATATATATATATATATATATATATATTAATACAGTTGTCATTGAATAATATAGACAAGTTCTGTCTATTTATTTTGGGTAAGATCCTTTTGTATGATCTGATTAGCTTGATAGTGTTGTCATGAAAAGACGACAAGAAATCGCAGTAATTGTTGATTTTTTATCAGGTCTGAGCTTTCGGTTTACATAAGCCATTATCAAAGGATGAACACTTAATATATAGTGAACATAAAACATTTCAATTATTAACAGAGTAGAGTTAAACAGAGAAAATTAAACAGGTCCATTTTTTGCGTGGCAGATGGCCACAGGCTGTGAATGAGGTATCGGTGGTAGATTTTTGGTCACATGAGGGTATAGTGGCATGAGGTGATTGGTCTGGGAACTGCTACTACTATGGGTGGAGGAGGTAAATATAGTAACTATAACTTCTCCCGTCGATTATAGGCATTTGTGTGTGTTAGTGGAGATATCGAAATTTATTTTATTTAAGCTTGGTTTAAACTGTTTGATGTAGATAGCTTCTAGAATTTTAAGTTTTCGTTTATTATTTTCTTGTCTAAGTATATATGTATTTTCAACAAGTGTTTTTCTAAGAAGTGTTTGTTGATAGCCGTGGTGTTTTAAATGTCGGAATATGTTAGTATTTTCATTTAAGTGTAATGTAAGCCTCCGCGAAAGCGAGTTCGTAGTATGTCCAATGTAGATATTATTTACTCTGTTAGAGAAACATTCTCGAAAGGGGCATTTGAATTTATAAACTACATTGTTTTTTTGCAAATCGCTAACGTTGGGGGAGGAGTCGTTGCGGACGATTGAGTTGGATGTTGTGGATTTAGCGTAATATATGATAAACTTAATTCTTTGTTGGGTTCAGTCGGAGAGATATTACTGTTTATTATTTTTTTAAGGATATTTTCGTCTAGTTGGTAGTTGGAGTGCATTTGGCTACGATATAAGAGAATGATATGTTTGGGATTGGTTGGGCTAGTACCATGTGTTGTGTTTTCCGTGTTAAGGTTTTTAAGGAAATGTCGTATTTGTTAATCAGCTATGTAATTGGGAAAATTATTGTTGATGAGTGTGTGTTTTATGTTTTTTAGTTCGCTGTGGAAGATCTGTTTTGTAGACGAATTGGTTTTGCACGATGTAGAAGATTTTTTATAATTGCTATTTTGTAATAGTGGGGGCATTCGCTAATGTAATTGAGTGTGGAGGGATTTTTGTTAGTCGGCTTTTTATATGGTGAGATAATGAATTTATTGCCATCAGTGTTGATTAGTATGTCGAGGAAAAAAACATTTGTTGTCATTGCTGAGTTCATAGGTGAATTTTAGGACTGAGTTATCCTGAAACTGTTTTTGAAGTTGTAGGATTTCGTCAGCATTTTTAATTAATAGTAGAATATCATCAACGTATCTGAGGTATATTGATGGTTTTTTGAATTTTGTAAAGGTAGTATTCTCGAGATTCGTCATGTAGAAATTGCTAAATGTGGGACCGAGTACTGAACCCATGTAAACGCCGTCGCGTTGTATATATATAGTGTTGTTTGGGTCGACAAAAGGGACTTTGGTAGTAAACACTAGTAGGATTTTTCTTAAGATGTTGGGATTAATTTTGAGTGGCGGTATATATATATATATATATATATATATATATATATATATATATATATGATACAATAATGAACAAGTAGGAAACGTATCTCAATATTACAAGTTTCACTTTCATTAAAGCATTTTCAGAGCCCAAGAGAATATATAAACAACAAAGAGACAGTATACAGGTATGTTATTATTAGTCAGATGTGCCGCGTGTGTAAAAGAAAGATATTATTATTTTTTAAATGTATGTGCCAAACAATATTTTAGCACCGTTAGTAATGTAAATCCCTGTTTTTTCTTTCATACGAACATGTCGAACCTCGAGAATACTACCTTTACAAAATTCAAAAAACCATCAATATACCTTAGATACGTTGATGATATTCTACTATTAATTAAAAATAATGACGAAATCCTTAGGAACTTACCCACACGCATATATGGAAACACGCACGCACACTTCATATATATATATATATATATATATATATATATATATATATATACATACATATATATATATATATATATATCATACATATATATATATATATCATACATATATATATATATATCATACATATATATATATATATATATATATATATACATATATATTGTGTGTGTGTGTGTGTGTGCATAATCTAGAAAAAAATTTGGGATATTCTATGAAATCCATGGGTAATGGGTAATAACTATTTTGCAGCTAAGCCAAGCAGCCGCTCCTCAGACCCAAAAACTATAGAACCTATATAACCACAGTTAAATTTAATAAAAAAGTTAACGTTGAGTTCTTTTGAGTTTGTCTCTATTGGAATTTAGCTGACAAAAATACCAAATATTTGACTTTATATATATATATATATATATATATATATATATATATATATATATAATTTTTTATTTCTTTTAAGATAAATCAATACACTGCAACACTAGAATACCTTTATTTGGCACCATCTTTATCTTTTCAAGCAGAAAGTTTTAAACATTAATTTTAGAAATTCCATTTATTTCATTCAATGCAAAGTCGTTCGTGTAAAAGAGAAATGAGCATTAATCATCTCCAAAACGCCAAGAGATGAATTTGTATTTTTTAAATATTTTATTCTAATTTAATTGTTTAAAATGATTTTGATTTTCTTTTTCTTTAGTTGGCATTTTATTTGCACTTATTCCATTAAGTGAAATCGTCTAGAAACATCAAATTAAAGTGTTAACACTGTAAACTCCCTAACGATTTCAGTCTCGAACCGCATGTGTAGATTATTATTTTGATGCTACCCGTTTGAATTTTATATAAAAGATTTCAATCAAGCCAATGTTACTAACTTAAACCGACAATATAGTTGTGCTTAATTTTTAGGGTATTTTCAATAATTTGAGTAATACATTGCACATAAATAAATGAATAAATAAATAATTTGACCAAGCTTCCTGATTTCTTTCATTTATTGTTAGAGTAGTTTGAAGATCGCGATCATTATCAAGAACTTTATGTTGCCAGTCTCTTTGACAAAATGTTTGGTAGCTATAACATCGTATTTTGAAAGGTAGATCTCAAGAGTTATATGTACATGTTTGGACTTAATCACATCATATATAGAACGGTTTTGAAAGCAACAGAAAATGAATTTATTTTTAAATATTCTATATTTATTTTAATGAGTTTCTTCTTTTAAGATCTAGGCGATTATGGACTTCCACTTCGCTCTGTCTCTTGTTGCTCTCAAAATTTTAATACCTGTTAAATTTGGTATATGTAAATAGTTTGTTTTAGCTGTGAAGTGATAAATAAAAAAGGCTATACGTATGCTAATTTTCGATAAGTGAAAGTAAAGCTGCGAAAAAACTGTGGTATTTTTTCGACAAATTTAATCAGAGTGAAAATGAATATTATTGAAACTCGCGTTCTGATAAACTTTTAATGAACTGAACTTTTGCATATATATATATATATATATATATATATATATATATACATATATATATATATACATATATATATATATATGTGTAATTATTAACGAGTTATTGGTCAAAATTAATTTAGACCAGTATACGGAAGTAGTAAAAAGTGCTCAATACATATATATTGTAATGATTGTACATATTTTCATTTAGAAGTCAGTCGATTATTTAACCTTTGTAACGTTGCGTAATCCACTGACTTCTAAATGAATATATATATATATATATATATATATATATATATATATATATTGTATCGAGGCAGCACATAATTTTCTAAACTTATACTGTTAAATCTAAGAGATGAATGTCTATTATGTTTAATCATGAGCCGTTCTAAACGTCGTATTTTGGCTTTAATTTCACTTGAAAATAAAGATAAAAATTCTCCAGCATTTGGATAATTTTTTATTAATCGGGTTCTAAGCTAATCCGTCCATAACACATTATATTGCATTTGAATACATGGTTCTGTTGTCATTTCGCGCAATCACGCGGTGTGACGTCATAAAACAGCATTGCAAATTTGCGAACTGCGTTTGTTATTTTTGGTAACTATTGGCGTTGCCTAGCGGAGTGTTATGTCAACACAAAATAAAATCGTCGGGAATGGTGGATGTTACTGTCTTACCGTCTTGGTGACCTCTCTGAAGTGTAATTTTTCATATAAAGGCACAGGAGAATAGAGAGTGGGATCAAACAGTTTAAAGCCACATTCACACACAGCCGACATTGAAAATAAGGATTTGTGTTTTGGAGCAATATTCTGAGGAAACAAAATCTCTTTCTTTTCGACGTTTGAACTAAACAGACTTTCGAAATTAGTTATTTAAGTCGACATAGTTCTATCCTTTGATATTGTTGCCATTGTATATATAATCTACAAACCATAACCTTTTTTCGCGTATCAAATAATGTATCAAATACTCCAGGCCCTCCTTTCTCATTGCATGTCCCATAAACCTCACGTTTAAACATATTTAATATAGTGAAAAGCCTTATAGATAACAGATTTGTTTTATATAATACCACTTCTATATCTTTTCAACTTCAAAATGATAATAATCAACTTCAAAATGGACTTATTTTCAAAGAAAAATTAATCAACTTCAAAATAGATTAATCAACTTCAAAATGGATTAATCAACTTCAGATTGGAAAACTACTTCAAAATGATAAATACTCAAATTCAAAATGGATTAATCAACTTTAAAATGGATTAATCAACTTCAAAATGGATCGATCAACTTCAAATTGGAAAACAACTTCAAAATGAGTCCATTTTCATGTTGATTATTATCATTTTGAAGTTGAAATTGTATTGTGTTTTGAGTCACATTTTGAGGTGACTGGTATAAAATCATTCCGATAATACCTTTTAAATTTGCTATATATAAATAGTTTGTTTTAGCTGTTAAGTGACAAACAAAAAATGCTATACCTATGCTAACTTTCGATGAGTGACAATTAAAGCTAGGAGAGTAATAAAATAACAGTAAAAATGAATATTATTCACATAAATTTGAAACTCGTGCTCTGAAAAACAACGGTTTTTTAAAAGTAAGTGCGGTGCATATGTGTGGATTTATGATGTATACTGTGTGCCCAAAATCTGGGGCCATCGATTACATTTTTAATTAGATAATATTTAAATAAACTTCGTGTTATTGTTCCCAGGTTTGTCTCCATAGAACCTATTACAACTGAGGATGAAGTATGATTCTCACTGGGTATTCTATACTTTCGGCCTTGTGCCTCATCTAAGAAACGCTTGTAACATAATATATTTAAACAAAAAAACTAACATTTTATTTGCTTTCTTGTTAAACATGATTACTTTACGCACACAGTAATAATTTGCAAAAGCGATTTGAAAGGTTTAAAATACGAGTAAAAAGCACGTATGCATGATGTAATAGAATTCATTACAATGGCATTATTAATATATAAAAATAATATATTTAAACAAAAAAATTTATTACATTCTGATAAAAAAAAGCTAAAATAAATTAACTAAATTCCCTTCATCCTCTTCTGGAATATTTTTGCCAAATTCATTTTATACTTACAGTTAGTTTACAAAAAGAGTCAAATATATTTCTGCATGGGGAGAATTATGTTATGTACAGCTTTCAAAGAGTTTACTGTGTACATACGGAATCTAGTTAAAAAGTATTGGAGCTGTTACTATGTAATAGAAGACCAGAGTAGTCAGCGAGTGGTCATAGTGGCTCGTAGGCGTGGTATTCTGACACGATGGATTATCTTTGTCTGGGCTTTGTATACAAGCTCAAAAGGACGCGTATTCCACAGAGAGATGCAAAAATTTTAACCTGTATATACAAGCCGAGCAAAGAGTTTCGAGACCGACTAAGACCACGCGCAAAGGGGTGCTGGGCCAACGTACATGTGTTCTTGTAATGTCATTTCTCCCGCTGACACCATGAATAAGAAAAAGAAATGATCCTGTTCATTGATACCATTTTACAGAGTAGCCCGAGTACACAGAGACAACAAAACAGCCAACATAAAGTAACAAAGATAAAGTAAGCAAAGTGAATCTACTTGGCACAGACTGACTTTGAATTCTGCGGTGTATGCAACATTATTGCGTTATAACCTGTTTCAGTGCTTGGGAGATAAGTGTGTGAAGAGGGGTGTGTTCTTCTAACCACACCACAGAGGTTCTATCTCCAGGTTCAAAAACAACCTTATTTCCTCAAGTCACACACCTTATATGTTTACCTCATTCCAAAATATTAGGTGCACCTTGAAAGGAACAATTTTATGGAAATACAACAAAATGCAACAAGGCACTGGATAATGAGTATGCTTTCAGAAGGAGATTTCTTTGAAGAAAATTAAAAGCTAAATTTTATATGTACGGTATTTTTTTAGCACCAGTCCTCATACTTTTTGAACAGATTTCGTATATGAAGGTAATTTGCAGTTTAAAATTTGAATATTTCTGGAATATGTATTCGCATGGACGATTACATTTTTCGTTAAACTACCGGCATACCCTATACCTGTAATAATGAATGCTGCCTTTTTTCTTCTTTTGGAAATACTAAAATAAAGCAGTTGGTTTAACATGCCGGATTTGTAGGTTATAATTAATAACACATCTTCATTCTTCTGAAAATAAGATACTGAAATTTAAAAGCAAATCAGAATAGCTAAGAGACATTAAAGAAAAATTTCCAGACGTAAGAGTATTTCGCAAGGAAACAACAAAAATAGAGCTGAAATTCCATGTCATAAAGGTAGGGAATGCTACAAAATTTACTTATATACGAAGAAAAGAAAAAATGGTCGGGTTTTTTATATTATGTTTAGTAAAACCAATAATAAATTCGGAGTTATTTGGCTATCTAGAACCAGCTTGCCCGTGCAAAAAAAAATGACTGTTTTTTCCTTTAACACCGCTATTCCTTCACTTCTAGGCAATAATGATAATTTGTAATAAAAAAAGCGATAATTAGTATTATAATTAAACCTAAACATATGGTGAAAAATAATTTATACTTTTATTTATTATATTGTTTATTTATTAGAATAATTTAAATTTACAAGATATAAATTCACTTTCATATGTTTAAGTTTTAATACAATTTTAATCATCGCTTTTAAAGAGAATAAACATTGCCGAGAAGTGAAGGTAGTTTAAATAGCAACTTACTCTTGGCACTCCGTTTTAAAATAACAGCCGTTAAAATAATAACTCTACTTTAGACACTTTTTTTTTTTACAGATGCTAACATCTATGCTTTTTTGTTTAGGTGAGGTTGCAAATTTTACAAAAATGTGTTCACATCACGGCCCAAATTTGAATATACTGTTTCTGTTATGTTTTGATATCCAGATTCTTATTCATGATTATATACTCACAAAGTTTTTACTGTGTTAACCTCAGGTATCTGTCGTTTACGAAGATGCCTTCCAACTATCACCGTTTTATTCTGTCTAGTGAATTACTTGGAAAAATGGTAGTTGATATTCTATTGCCTTTTCTATAGATTTTCAGATCAGAATTGTCATTTTTAAAAACTCAAGGCTATAGAGTCTACTTGTTCTATTATAGTTAAGTAATAAATGATTGATAAATGCATTTCTTAAGTGAAGTCCTGAGTATTAAGTTGTTAGTCTTCATTCCAATATATATATATATATATATATATATATATATATACTAGACTGGACACTGAATTGGAGAATATCAGGGAGATGTTCCTGTGTAATGGCTATCCGTAAGCCATTATTAATTATATTATTAAGAAGACTAGGGAATTTAATTTTAAAGTTCTTGGACCTTCTATTCTAAATGTCCGGTTTATTTAAAAGTTCTTTGGATAAGGGCAAAGTTTGGTTATTAGATCACCAAGTCATTTTCTGTCGCTCTGCGTTGTAGTTTTCGGATTATGTCTGTTTCCGCTGTTTCGTAAGGATGATTTGGCATGCATCAAATTAGACAATTTGGTGTATGAATTTAATTGCCAGTGTTCTACTGGTCATGTGGGGCGTACAACCTTACATTTAGTAACAAGAATTAATCAGTATGTGCCTTCTAAAATACGACTTGGCAAAATATGTAACATGTTACCTTTCATCTACAAATATGTAATAGGCTATCATTCAACATCTAGCAGTGAATATAGCCTGTGACAAGTCGTATAATAAAAAGTGGTTCAAAACTATACATAGTATTGGTTCCAATAATCATTTAAAGATTTTGGAATCAGTCTCTATACCATTATGGGAAACTTTTCTCTGTCGGCAGAAAGATATTGTAAAGTTTCTAAATTTGTTGGGGAATATCTTACTTGTCCCTCGCTACTAATTTACACATGAATTCCCCTCCCCTCGTTATAAGTATAGATATTTATATGTATACTTATTTTATCGTGTTTCCCCCATTTTTTCCGCTTCTTTTTTGTCGGTACTGTTCATTTCGTTTAATTTTATTTTCCAACGATACTTTTCTTGATGAAATGTTGGACGAATGTCGCTTAGACTTTTAATAAATTCCTTGTTTTAAGATAGTATACGAATTTTGTACCTGCATACATTTGTGCATATATATATTGATCTCCAAATGAATAAGAACGAAGACAATAAAACATACATTTAAAACAGTGCTCAATATAAAAATATAGCTATGAATATTTATTACGTCAGAACATGTGCAAACTACAAACTACTACAAAACTGTACATTTTGTTTTGACATTGAAAGAACAGCCTCATCAGGGAGTTAACAATGATGGTAATAAAACCTTTATTTTTAAAAATATTCATTAAAGTACAAAACTTCTTTTAGGTTTGGATTTCTTTTCATATGCGGTAAAAATATATTAAAAAAGGAAAGAAAAAGACCGAAAAAATAGAAAATGAAGATGAAAGGAAAAAGAGGGAAAAATGTAGAGAGGGGGGAAAAAGGAGGAGAGCCAATAGAAGCGGCTAAAAGAAAGAAATTTACAATGCTGGAAGTAAGTTCCTGACAAATGAAGACATCGGTTGCATTTAAAACATTTGGCAAAAAAAAAAAGATACAATTACATACACAAACCGAAAAAATATTCATGAAACGTAAAATAAAGAGCCAAAATCACGGATATAAGTTCATTAGAACTAATATAACAAACTGGAAAGATAAACTAAACAAAAATTTAAATTTAAAATAAAACTAAAACTAATTAAATTATTATAGAATAATAAAAATAAATACATAATAATAATATGTATGAAATATTTAACAAAAAATATAAAAATAATGATAAAGTGATAATAATAAGTAGACAAATAAAATTTCTCTCTCTTAGCCATTTCCATTGACTCTTCCCCCTCTAAATTTTCTCACTTATTTTCCTGTTCCCTTTCTATTTCTTCTGTATCTTTCCTTTTTCTCTCTTCTTTCCTTTCCTTTTTGAATTTCTTATCTTATTTTTTAATCTTTTCTTCCCTCTTTCTTTCCCCGTTTGAATATATTTTTACATCGTATGAAAAAAAATCTAAAAATAATGGAAAGGTTTTTTAAATTGTTTTTAATAAAACGTTCATTACCATCATTGCTAACTATCCAATGAGACATTTTTCTTTCATTGTCAAAAATGTGTGCAATTTTGTAGTTGTTCAGTTTGTATATGTTCTAACGTAATCATATATATATATATATATATATATTGGTATGACTTAAGAAAGAAAAATAATTTCCATAAATTCTCTAAAATATAGTTGTTGCTAACATGATCTAGCCATGGTATTCAGCATCCTTCTGTAGAACCATATTCTTGTTGCTTTAAAAAGAAAAAATAGTTCAGACAAACAAATTTTTCGAGAAATAAATTATCTGTACCTTCAGCAAAATCATTTCTTCCACTGCTGTATTATTTTTCACATAGATGGTAATAGCTCTCCACAATCTCCTGTACATTAATTTTTTTTCTCATATCCAAAAAGTGCACTGGTCTTCTATTTGCGCTAAACTCTCTAAGAGATTTATACTTAAGTTTCCTCTGTTCCACATTCTTCAATCTGTACTTTGTGTATCAACTTATTTTTGATCGATATCACCTCATAAATAGTCGTAAAGTTACAAATACACAAGGTGTTACAAGATCTGGAATAATTAAAATTAGAAAAATTAATAATGAGCGGAAAGACCAAAGAGAAATCAGGAAGACATTAGAGAGAGAGAATGACATAGCATTTAAATTTGAGAATATTACAGTTGGCTGGAACACAAGGAGCAATAATGTAGTTTCACAAGCGAGAAATGCGGAAAAGAAGCAGATAAGATAGAATTGGCGGCTGCATCAAGTCAGCTCAATTGATGAGCTCTCGACGCTAGTCTAGTACTGCACTTAAATTCAATACGTCTAAGTACCATAGCAAAGAGATCTTCCGAACAATTACCACGAAAATATTTATAGAAAAGACACACAATGGCAACCTTACGGAGTTGAGAAAGTGACTAATGCCGAGCTACTCGATCAGAAATTGTAATATTGCTGATTTTTCTTACAAGCAGTCATTCTTCATTAAGTGACCGAGACATTTCAACTGCATCTTCCTGATGATAAGTATAAGCGTCTTTTCTAATTTTATTTTCTGTAAAACTTTGTCGTTGCTCTAACTTTTTAGGTTGTGGCGCAGTGGATATAGGCATGGAACGAGAAATCGGGTAGCCGAATTCGAATTCCAGCTGAATTCATTGCATTCACTTACGCGCAAATACCCTTGGGAAAGGTATTAATCCGTCTCTTCCCTCCAGTTATGGGTTAAATGACAGGACAGATTGGGTTCTATAGCCTTCGTTGGCAACCAGTCTACCGCAGAAAGCAATGGCAAACTACTGCGGGATAATATTCTGCCCAGTCGGTTATGTCTCTTTCGAGACATGACCGCCCAAGCGTTTTTCACGTATGGCACTTAACTGACCGATACTCAGCCTCCTTCCATGGAACCACATTTCTGTTAATTCAAATCACATTTTCATCCGCCAGAAAAATGTCGTAGATTCACTGATTATAGGCGGACTGATATTATAAAACAGTTCTATAAACTTTACTTAGGTTTAATTTTTGGAATATTTCACTTTTGATACTTTGATTAAAATCTGGAAGGCACATTTCGCTATTCCAATGCATATTCGGTCTAACTATTATTCATTCCATCGTCTTGCATTTTATTGCAATTAATGTTTTAATTGTCTTTTGTAATTACAAGATTCAATTCTAGAATTATGAAAACATTATAAACATTTTACCGAGGATATTTAATGTTTTATATCGACCTGTACACAGAAATTGAATGTTACTATCCTCTTAGTTACGCGGACACTACTGAAGTAAAATATAGAGTAGAGTGATTATATCAACTAGCATTTCAATATCAATGTATTTACTTCACGCAGCATGCAAGTCATGTGCATGTTGATATACTGTTTATCCCTACTTGATTTTGGCGATTACTCACGCAGTAAACTATTACGATTACAACACTTAACATTTTCACAGCTAAATTTTTATCGCAGTGTTGACTGGCTGTGCTGGTCTATTGTGGGAGAAGATTAACATGCGACAAAATACGTATTTCTGCAGGAAAATACTGAAAATACCGTGAACTAAAACTGAGTGCAAGGAGTAAGCTTTAAAAAAAAATTTAACCAAATGAAACATATTTTGCATCACCAGTAGACTCTTCATATTACTATCGTGCACAATGAGGAAACAGGGGTCGGAAAATTTTATATTCACAAGACATATTGGAAACAATTGAAACTGACGAATACAGCACATAATGAAACAAAGTTCTGTAAATGAGTGATAGAACAGGGATTAGTAAAGATATAGAGAGAAATACTTTCCTCAACGCTACAAAGGACAGAAAATTCTAGAGACAAGATCTCTCACAATTTGAATGGAAACGGCGCACAGAAGAAGTAAATCTCACAAGACGTGACGAGTTATTGGGAATCATAGTGTTCTAATAGGCGATATTATTTTTAATCATTTCATTCTAATCAGGGAAATAAATCCACTATCCCAAGGTCCCAACTATGGAAAAATAGTGAATATCCAAAGAAAAACGAAATACTATGAAAGTATAAAAAT
Organism: Ascarosepion bandense; assembly: GCA_037127315.1. Classification (NCBI taxonomy): domain Eukaryota; kingdom Metazoa; phylum Mollusca; class Cephalopoda; order Sepiida; family Sepiidae; genus Ascarosepion; species Ascarosepion bandense. The sequence continues at coordinate 2,546,284 of JBBBDQ010000799.1, forward strand.
AAATTGTTATAGTAAAAATACCAGCAATATATTTTATATGGAAAACTAACAATGTTGTATCCTTTAACGAGGTTACAGACAGCGGTACTCGAGTGAAAGTGTGACACTATCTCTCGCGGGGATACTTTCTCTTGTTTAGTTTAATACAGCGGCGAGAGAGAAATTGATATTAGTAATATTATTAGTTATGCTTTATTGTAATACGCGATGTGAGCTTATGTAAATAAAACTATTTTAATACTATCAAATACTTGTAAAATATGGGGAATAGAAAAATTAACTTTCTTAATACTATCACTTACTTCTAAAATCCGAGGAATAAAAAAATAACTATTTTTGGGAAAGAAAAGGGAAAAAAAATGTAATTTTACTTCTGTCGTGTTCGAAGCCGATATTTCTTGGTAAGGCTAAAATTTTAATAGCCAAAATAACACGATTATTTGATGGGGTCAGGCGGGGTTAAAGTCCCTCAGCAAACATTTTCTGGGAACAAAAGCCTGTGGGAAATTGAAAAAATCTGAATATAATGTGAGCTGGCAATATCTTATTCGTCGAGCTACCCATTTCCGCAAATTGAGTGGGCGGAAAACGATTTCATTGGCCGAAGGCTTCGAGACGGCTGGATCTCCTGAGAGGGTTGAAAAGGGTTATAAAAATAAACTTGACGAGAAAAGTTCAGTAAGCCGGGAGAAAGCCTCCAGACGACAAGGAAGCCAACCGCTACCACCATCGCCGCCATTGACCGCCACTGATTCGGCAGATTTCGTCAAGTTCCGTTCAGAAACTGAAAGAACTTTGATATTTTTTTAACATCACCTAGAAAACAGACAGCTCGAATTTTAGAGAATACAGAAAAGATTTTTCTACTTTAACGAAACTTAGAAAATACATTTTTATTTAAGGAATGAAAGATCTGATATTTTAAAACGAACTTTCTCTCTCCGTTGTAACCGACATTCAGACAACTTTATTATCATTTTTGACAACTGTATTGTCTCCTCCTATGAAAAGAAAAAGAAACATTGTTTTTTGTTCATATAAAGACATTCGTCGTAACTCTCCTGTCGTGTTCGACCATGTTCATTTATTTTAATTTTTTTCGGTGCCTTATTTATTGTTTTTTTTTTTTTTTTACCACACGTGTGCACCAATGTCCGGACTGGCTCTAAAAGGCGACTATTAAATTGAACGACGCGACCTCTGGGATCAACTCACAACGTGGGACAATGGCGCGTTGTTGCAAGAGACGTCTTGTAAACCAGCTTTTCTGAAGGTATCATCGGACGAGATTGTCATGACCAGCAACAGTGACGAACCAACCGGCAGTCGGGTGGCAGTGTCACAAATGGGATCGTCACGACCGTCGACGAGAACGAGCGTCACAATTGAACGACCAGCCCCTGGCATAATGTGTCACAAAAGAACAGCAACACAGAGAAAAGTTTTATTGTAATGAGAATATATTACACTACGGCAAGATATGGAATCTTGTGGCAGACTAGTAATTGCCGAAACCAGGGTATTTGCCGCCTTGCCACTAAGGCAAGTGTGAAACATGGTCTATTTTTGTGGGATTTCGAGCCGTTAAGCTCAGCCCAAAATATACTGTAGACGTAGCTTAATGCTGGGTCTGGCTCTTGTTTTATGAATTCAAGCGAGACTCTACACTTCGTCGGAGCCCCGCTTTGGTCCCTTTCTGCTCTGATACAGAGAGGTGAACAAGTGTTTGCTTAAGACCGATGACTCAGTTTGCAAGAAATAAAAATGCTCAGTTTGCAAGAAAGACCGACCGAATAATCAGTTTACAAGGGGGGAAAAGACTGATTACTCAGTTTGCAAGAAAAAATCCCAGATTACTCAGTTTGCAAAACAAAAACGACCGATTACTCCGTTTGCAAGCAAAAAAGATCGATCACTCAGTTAGCAAGCAGAAAACGACCGATTACTCAGTTAGCAAGTTAAAACGACTGATTACTCAGCAAGCAAAAAAAAAAATTACTCAGTTGGCAAGCAAAAAAAAGATTACTCAGTAAGCAAAAAAAAAAACATAGCAAGCAAAAAAAAGATTACTCAGTTTGAAAGAAAAAAGAAAAATAGACGATTAATCAATTTGCAAGCAAAAAAAAAACCTGTTACTCAGTTTGCAAAAAAAAACCCCGATTACACAGTTTGCAAGCAAAAAACCCAGATTACTCTGTTTGCAAGCAAAAAGAAAAGGAAAAATACCAATTACTCAGTTTGCAATAAAAAAAAGACCAATTACTCTGTTTTCAAGAAGAAAAAACCAATTAGTCAGTTTGCAAGCAAGCCTTCTTCCAAGGCAAGGCCAATTGCCACCTTTCCACTAAGACAGGTGTGGCATAAGGTCTATTCATGTGAAATTCCGAGCCCTTAGGCTCGGCCAAAAATATCCCGTAGACGCAGTTTAAAACTTGGTCGGGCACTTGTTTTATGAAAGCAAGCGAGATTACCCTTCGGCGGAGTCATTCTTTACTCGGACACAGAGAGGTAAACAAGAGTGCTTGCTCCGGAGAGATCGCTCAGTCCGTACGCAAGCCGTCTCGTTACCGAGACAAGTCACAGGTATTTCCTGTAATCACTATATATGGCTACAAATATAGTCAGTCCACATAGACGATAGGGAGTGTGGGACATTATATTACAGCACAATACCGACTTATATTAAAATGACCAATAATACATATTTATAATAAAATGAGTAGCAATACATTTTATAATGGAATTGTTAACAATACATTCTATCTGCAGTTTAATAAATACAAATGGATTAAAATATATTTACTTGAAGGTATATAACTTTGTTCAAAATATTTAGATTTTGTCATTAAATAACTCAGAGATGCTACAAAACAAAATAAAAAAACAACATAGTTTTAGACCTAAGCTTTATACGTACTCAGATTTCCGGCGAAAGCCATTATTTTTCGTGTTCTTCTTGTCTCTCTTATACATAACACTGTTGTACGGACACAGGGAATGTTTTGGCGCAATTTTTTAAAAAATCAGTAGGCTGGTAAATGCAGTATTTAATTTTGTTAATTTATTTATTTTAATTATTTACATGTTTGGACTGTTGTCCTTAACTTTATTGCAATATTCAGGACGTTTCAGCTGTTCTACGCTCCAACCTTCGTCGTATGATTAGAACTCCGAACTGAACCATTTATTTCAATCCCTGGGGTATACTGTTCTCATTGCATGCGTCATGCTACTTCAGGGTGTCTTAATTATCTTATTTTAACTCCACTCACCATTCCAATTTTGGTTAGTTCCAGAGACTTGACACACGGACTTGTGCGTTCAATACCTGGCTAGAGCAGTGGTTAACTAAAGCTTGGAGTTGATTTAAAGGGATGTAACTAAGACATCCGAAAGCAGCATAACCCATGAAACATGAACAATACACCCCCAGTGATTGCACTAAATGGTTAGGTTCAAAGTTCCAATCAACTAAAGAAGGTCGTGGCATACAGCGACTGAGACAGCGAAAATGACAAAAACGAGGACAACAGCTCAAACAATGTCAGTAATTACTATAGGCAAATATTTATTTATATTTATTCATTTATTTATTCATATTTGTAAAAGTCTTCTCTTTTTTTTCGTTCTTTCTTTTGTTCTTACTTTCTCTCTTTCGTTCTTTCCGTCTTTCTTTTTCATTTGTCCCAACTTCTTTTCGTTTCTACTCCTTTCTATTTTACTTCTCTACCTCATCATTTTCTTTATCTTACTCTCTTCTAAATACTTTTTGTTCCCAATTATTTTACTTCGTAAATAATTCAATTTACTTTTTATATTTAGTCGTACACGCATTCAACCAGTACCTCTTCTTTTCTCATTTTATTTACTTATTTGAGTGAAGTCACCACATAAATTTATCACAACCGAGACAAAACAGACCAACGATTTCTCCTCACATAATACTACATCAACGTTATATGGTTTCCTTTTATTTTTTCTTTCCAAAAGATACATTATTGTTAAAGGGGATATACAAAGCCTGCTTCAGTTTTCTGTTGTGACGATGCTTAGTGCTCTCAGGTGAGTTGGCCAGCGAAAAGGTTACAGCATCCACCTCAGTATTCAGAAGAAATGACTGTTGCCATTTTGATTGTGAGATTTCGCTTGTGAAGAATTACGAATAACGAGAGAATACAAAACACACCTATTACAAGTAAGATATATATTTTACTGTCTGAATTGGCCTTGCCCCCCTGCATACAATCGTCATGCGTATGCGGCGGCTCTCCTCAAAACGTAAGCAATCTTGGCTGCCTACAATTTCCTGGCCTTCGTAGCTCGTAATAAATGTTTTCTTTTTGTTATTTCTCCTAAATTTGATCTGCCACCCGTTTACTCGAGCTCACTAAGCAGAATATGCGTTGGTTTTCCTCTGCCTGTCTTACCCGTGACTATTATATTTTCTAAGCTCTCTTTCTTCATTATGTGACCTATAAATTCTGTACTCTTCAGGATGTTAAAGTTCTGGTTTTGTATCTATTTTGTCTCGAACGTCGTCTTTGCTCACGTGATAGGTACCTTATATTCTCAGTGTCCTTCATTTCCGTGCTTTTTGTGTAATTAATACACACACGAAAGCACTCACACACTCACACACACACACACATATATATATATATATATATATGAACACACAGTGTTTGTTACTTTACCTGTGCAGGTTCATGCCGAGTTTCGTGATTTTCTCCATCGTCAGCACTGGTTTGACGAGAGAGAACATCATAATGCTGTCTTCACGAAACTTCAAATTTGACATGAACCTGCCCAGTTAATGCAACGATCTCTTTGTGCTTATCAACTTTCCATCTCTATCTCGATATCGAGCACTTCAGGATAAAAGAAAATCTACTTGCCAAAATAACTTTTCATTAAAACAACTGAAAAAACAACCTATGCGCTAAGTATTATCACAACTCAATACACACACACACATGTATATATATTTACACAACAACAACTTACAGGATTTGGAGTCTTTGCGTTGTTCTGTAACTCATTTTTTGTGTTATCTACAAAATTGTGTCTAACGTCAGGATTATATTTTTATTTGTCATATGTTAATTTAGATGTGTGCAAGTCCACAAAATTTTGACATGTTAATCTACGAGAGTCTGGTGCACATGTACCCAATATAAGAAGTTAATGTTTTCTTGTTAGGAATATATCTCAAAATCAACATTATTTTAAAAATAGATTTTTGAGGAAATTATTTCCAAGAATTCTAGTGGACATTTGAATTTATTTTAAAATAGCTAAATTCAAGGTATGATTTGGATTTATAAGTATATATAACTACCGAGGATTATGAGTGTACAATGATTATCTCACTGAATATATTGAAGAAGAACAACTGGACCTTGTGATGTCCGTTCTCAAAGAAAGTAGGTCAGTTCCAGTAGACATTTTGTTTTCTAATGTGATCTCTCAACCAAAAGTTGTCCATATCCTTTTGAAATATGGCTGTTAACTTGTTTTATACTTATTGGATTGATATCTAGGAAGTGTTGGGAATTGTTTCTCCATTTCGTATGCGAATTCAATTGGGTTTTGGATAAACCAGTACCACAGGGATATGTAAAAGGAGCATTATCAATATAACGAACCAAAATCATGACATAGCAGTATACTGTCTCTTTGTTTTTCATATTCCTCTCGATTTCTGAATATAGAATAAAAGTGAAAAATGTTAGATTTAGGTCAGTGCCATACGCGATACACGATTAGGAGGGCACGTGTCGAAGGAAACATGACTGACTGGGCAAAGAGTTTTCCAGCAGTAGGTGGCCATTACTTTCTGCGGTAGAATAGTTGACAATCATGGCTATAAAAACCCAATCTCTCCTGCTATTTATTCAATAACTGGAGCGAAAAGTCAGATTAATACCTTTCCCCGAAGGGTATTTGTGTTTAAGTGAATGAAACGAATTTGACTAGTTTCGAACAAGGCTCTCCGAATTTTCATTCCGAGCTGATATTAACGAGTATTTTTCATTCCGAGTCTGTACGACTCCTATTTGTCTTTTTTTCTTTCAAATCTCATAATGGTGGATTCCAATCCAAATATTTAAATCATATATATATATATATATATATATATAATTCCAAGTGAAGAGGACTCAAGGTTTTTTTTTTATATTTTGAGTGCTCTGGCATTTATTTTATTATAAACAGTGCTCATTATAATGAGTATTATAGAGCTTAATATAATATAATTATATGGTTATGTCAATTATATACAATCCTGATCACAAATTTAAGACCACTTAAAAATCTTTAAAAAGAAATTTCTTTTTACGGATAGATTTTATACTCCTCCCACTTAAGGTTACCAAGACTACAATCTAAAATGTTATGGAAACAAAAAGCTACATTCCAAATATCTTATTTAGAAATTTACATTTTTATAAAATGAGGTGATTTACACATGATCAAAATTATAAGACCAGGCGTATAAATTGTTAGATCTATGGTAATTCCAATGTTTTTAGTTCAGTGAGAGATTAGCAATCACTGTGTAAAGGTGTTACTTATCGAAGTTGAGCGTTCTCGAATTCTAGAATTCCATAAGCAAGGTTTGTCACAGCGGGTGATCGCAGCTAAGGTAAATCGCAGTAAAACTATGATTTGCAACTTTCGTAAGAACAGTGAGAATTATGTAAAAGCAAAATCCTCTGATAGGCCCCCCAAAATTTCTCCTGCATTGAGTAGAAGAATGAGACGGGTTGTTATGAATGATGGGGGACTTTCTTCTAGTCAAATTACGGCAGTCACAGATGCTGATTTGCCAGCCATTCGATCCGATATTGATCTGGGGGTTGTATGGTTGTGGGGTGTTCTATCTGACATAGGTTTTCGCGGGGTCTGGGATTTATAAATAGATATGAAACTGTGTGGGACGTGAGTCTTAAGTATCTTTGACACTGGGTGCTATGAGGAAAAGTGTTGGGCGCTTTGGCCGGATGATTTGTACTGGTTTGGCCTCTGTCGAGTATTGGCGTGATAATCGATGTCAGATTACATGCATCATGGCTATTTACGTTGACGTTCGATGTTGGGTTTGGTGCTTGCCAAGTGTTATTGTGTTGATATATGCCGGATTGTGTACCTGGACAAGAAATTGTTGGAGCGTCCGAGTCAGATGAAGATACCCATCAAATATAGGCAAATTACTGTCTAAATATTAGTATATATATATATATATATATATATATATATATATATATATAAAGTGTACATCTGTTCTTTTGCACTAGTAGACATATTGATATTTGCTTTACTTACTGATATGTATGTATTTGTATGCATTTACTTTTATGTGTGTGTATGTCTTACATGTATGTCTGTATACTTTTGTATGTGTACACATGTGTATGTATATGTATTTATGTATGTATACATATAGATAGATATTTAGTTAGAAGGGTGTAAGTTTGTCGTCCTCGGTTCCACGCTTTTTCGATCTTCAAACTGTTTAATTTTTTATTTAAAATACTAGATATGTATAAATGCGTATAGTGATGAATTTTTGTGAAGGTGGGAGGAATTTTGGGAGGAATATTTGTTGTCGTGGTGCCTTTTATACAAACACAGACATAAATTAACATTTGTACAACCACTGACGTTTGCAAAGACACACGCACACGCGAGCTAGATAACTAGGGCTCACACAGGCATAACTTCATATAAACGATATGGGGCTTAGCATATATATGTATATATCTGATAATTTGCACATCCATAAGCATTTAATTTTAGCTTGTGTATTTGCGTAAGTACATATCTAATTCTGTTTATATGTTCATGCATTGAAATATGATTATGACTGTCCCGACCTCATTCATTCATGGCTGGTCACATTACGAATTCACTTTTGACTGTATCCAATATGTAGCAATTTAGTCTGTGTACAAATAGAGCTTTAAAATTTAACAGACAAATTGACAAGTCGATAAAAGCTAAATTTTGTAATTTGTGTATGTATATATGCGTGGATATATTAATCTGTATATGTTTCTGTTTGCCAGCATTTGTGGATATACTCGTTCATTTTTCCATGTGGGGATGTTTGTAGGTTTATTTATGTATGCGTTCGTTTTCTTTCTCGTTTAATAAATGAATAACTTTCTAAATCTATTGTTAAATTTAGAAACTTTAAAAAAATTTTGCAACAATAATAAAGTAGACAAAATAGTTCATTCATAATGCCGATCTCAATTTAATCAAATATTAACACCAACGCCTCTCACGATTATGTTTAAGTCAGCCCACATATTTTCCAAATTAGAAATTGCTTTACTTTGATTGGTCCACATTATACATACAACAATGCCTCCTTGATTAAAGGGCTTGTGCTTGTTTTTAACCATTTAAAACCTTTTAATTTAAAATAAACCACTTTACTTGACAAGACTCAAGTGTCGAAATAGAATAGCTACTTTTGTTTTGATTATAATTATAATTTATCCATGTTATAATTTCTGAATAAATATTATATAATTTATCCATGTTATAATTTCTGAATAAATATTATATAATTTATCCATGTTATAATTTCTGAATAAATATTATATAATTTATCCATGTTATAATTTCTGAATAAATATTATATAATTTATCCATGTTATAATTTCTGAATAAATATTATATAATTTATCCATGTTATAATTTCTGAATAAATATTATATAATTTATCCATGTTATAATTTCTGAATAAATATTATATAATTTATCCATGTTATAATTTCTGAATAAATATTATATAATTTATCCATGTTATAATTTCTGAATAAATATTATATAATTTATCCATGTTATAATTTCTGAATAAATATTATATAATTTATCCATGTTATAATTTCTGAATAAATATTATATAGTTTATCCATGTTATAATTTCTGAATAAATATTATATAGTTTATCCATGTTATAATTTCTGAATAAATATTATATAGTTTATCCATGTTATAATTTCTGAATAAATATTATATAGTTTATCCATGTTATAATTTCTGAATAAATATTATATAGTTTATCCATGTTATAATTTCTGAATAAATATTATATAGTTTATCCATGTTATAATTTCTGAATAAATATTATATAGTTTATCCATGTTATAATTTCTGAATAAATATTATATAGTTTATCCATGTTATAATTTCTGAATAAATATTATATAGTTTATCCATGTTATAATTTCTGAATAAATATTATATAATTTATCCATGTTATAATTTCTGAATAAATATTATATAATTTATCCATGTTATAATTTCTGAATAAATATTATATAATTTATCCATGTTATAATTTCTGAATAAATATTATATAATTTATCCATGTTATAATTTCTGAATAAATATTATATAATTTATCCATGTTATAATTTCTGAATAAATATTATTATATTAACTCTACGTTGAATTGAACACTTTCTTAAGAATAGGGTTTCTTTGGACTAAAAATATTATTCCATCCATACGTACCCTAGACTCGCATATATATATGGCAATTATTATTTTATTTTTACAATTGTATAATGCAACATGATAGCTATAAATGTTCGGTGTTAAAACACCATCAGCTAGTGAAATGTGTTTAATTTATTTTGTTATATATATATATATATATATATATATATATATATATACTACTTGAAAACAAGGAATTTATTAACGTCTCAAGAGCTCTTTCGTTCAACATCTCATCAAGAGAAAATCGATGGAATAAAAACTTAAACAAAAAACACCAGTTTGATTTGTGATTCCAACGATTTTCCCCTGATGAGATGTTGGACGAAATAACTCTTGAGACTGTTAATACATTCCTTGTTTTTAAAGTAGTGTACAAATGTCGTACCCCCAAACATTTGTTTAAATATAAGGAAATTTTAAAAATTAAATGAATAATAGCATAAGATTGAAGAAATAAAAACAATCATCCAATGAGAAGAATTACGATTGGGAGGTAAGATTTAAAAGAACGGTGCATGTATGATTCCCTAGCTAGATGATAGTGTGGCAAATGTTTAAACGTGTAAATTCAGGTTAGTCAAATTTTACACCGCAAGAAAATAAAAAATAAAGCAAAAAAAAAAAACGAGACGAAAAATTCAAATATGGAAAAAGATTTTAAAAAGTCAAAAATGAGATATGAAAATATATACTTAAGAGGATTTGTTCATGAGTACAAATAAAATAATATTCATTTTAATTAAAGAATTACTAATTCGATAAGCTAAAATTTTAAATTATCATAAGTATTAATAAAATAATAGTAATTGAAACAAAAAGTCAGTACAGTAAGCTAATTTTTTTAAAAAATTATGAGATTTCTTCATAAGTAAAAATAAAATAATAGTAATTTAAAAAATTTCCAGTTCAATAAGTTTCAATTTTTTTAAGGGATTTATCTAAATTACAAATAAAAGAATAATTTAAACAAATAGCCAGATCAATAAGCTAATTTTTTTAAGTTATGCAAGGATTTGTTCATATATACAAATAAAATAATAAAAGTACTTTAAAAAATTGCCAATCCAATAGTCTCAGTCTTTTTAATTATAAATGAATTAAGGACACATTGCCCAGTGGATATAGACGTTGGTTAATTTCTGCGACTTGACACAAAGAGTTCAATACCAGGCTATATCATTGGTGAGCAAGTAACTTACAGGGTTAGATAGATATAACTCATGACTACCAGAAGAGGCTCTAGTCAATGAATAAGGATGATATACTCCAGTGATTTTAATAAAAGGTTCGCTTCGAAGTACCTAGCACCTGAAGACCGAAGCGTAGAAAGACCGAAACGTAGTACAAATAGCAAAGATTCGGACAACAGTCCGAATAATGTAAATACTACCTCATCTCAGAAATATAGACAAAGACTAAAGATTGTTTTTTTCATAAACAAAAAATGCTACACATGTTACTGAGTCGGAAACAAAAGTTTGTATTGCCGATCAAAAAGTAAAACAAAGTCACATAAAGAAATAGAGAATCGGACAATCTAGACGGTGCTAAGACCAGGAAATTCGTGCACGCAAAAATGTTAAAAAGTGTTGAATATCAATTAGACTTTGACTTGACTATAATTAAATTGCAGACATGGAATAAATTGGCTAAGCCAACTAAGAAAAAATCTAGTAAGATTGCATGATCTGTCACTGGAGAAACAATTAAATTCGAAGGAAAATTGTCAACGCAACTTTCAAATATAAGACTCGTAAACTGTCATGAAAAGTACGAACAACCTATTTGGCATTGATTGGATGACACAGTTCCAGCTTTGCGATTCACCTATTAATTCTTACTGCCGAAAAATTGAAAGTTGGAATTCTGAAGGTAATAAACTAAAAATAGAATTAAAGGAAGCCTATCTGGTGGTTCAGGTAGATGTACGAAAATGAAGGAAAAAATTAAACTGAAAGACAATGTTCAGCCGGTATAGAGAGAAAAAAAAAGAGAAATGTATCTTTCGCCTCGTTGGGGCAAATTAACGAGGAACTTAATAGAACACCAGTTTTTTTTTCTAATCTATCAAAAGTAGAGTACAGTGAATGGGCTGCACTTGCAGTCTATGTAAAAAAAAAAAAAAAATCCAAAGACAAGCGTTTGCGCTGATTTTTCGACAGAACTGAATGCTGTTCTGAAGGGCTATCACTACCCTCTTCCTAGTCCCGAAGACATTTTTGCGAAGCTTAATGGGAGGAATTTTTATCCAAATTTGACTTTAGCGACGCTTATTTACAAATTCCTGTTGAAGAAATGAGTGAGAAGTTATTGTGAATTACATAAGTTTGAACATTTGCCGTTTGGAGTCAAGGTAGCGCCAGCAATATTTCAACAAGTCATGGATACCATCTTGAGCGGATGTGATTTCGCAGTCATTTACATAGATGACATTCTTATGAAAACCCAAAGCGTAGTCGAACATAAAGATAATGTCCAATGATTTTTCTAAAATCTAAGAGTACACTTTCGTGATTAGTTTCATGGAAAATATCAAATACCTAGGACACATAATTGACAGGGATGGTAGAAGACCGAATCCTGGACGGACTACCGCGATTAAAGACCTGACTGTGCCCATTAACATCTTTTCGTTACAGAGGTTTCTAGGTCTAGCAAATTATTACCAGACATTTATACCAAATATACGTAATTTGCGAGCTCCTCTTAATAAACTATTAACAAAGCAAACCCTGAATTCAGACACCAAAATGCCAGCAGAAATTTGAAAAAAATAAAAGAAAATTAAAGTCAGATTTGTTTTTGACGCATTAGGAAACCGAATTCTGAAACCATTTTTGCCAGCGACCCGAGTTCGTATGGCGTAAAAGCATGCATTCTACACAAAATTGTACTGTAAAACCGATAGCACACGGGCCGAGAGCTTTGTTTTCTTGCGTATAGAAATTATTCGAAGGTTGAAAAAGAAGCACTTGCGATTATATTTGCAGTCGCGAAGTTTCAGCGCTATATTTATGACCGACAATTCACTCTACAGACAGACTACAAGCCACTACTAACCACTGTTTGCCCAAAAGAAAGGTATTCCTACGCACACAGTCTTCACAGACGGGTTACAATACTGTTTAATTATAATTACAAAATGGAGTACGTGTCAATGAAAAAATTTGCCCATGCGGATGGATTGTCAACACTACTTCCCAAGTCCAAGGAACTATCGGAAGATACAGTGCTCGCTTCCCTTCAATCTGAAGGAGAATAAAAAAAAACTACCCTTTCTAATATGGTAAGGGAACTTTCAGTGACGCGGGAACAAATAAAACCAGAGGCTCTTCCCGATGAGCATATTAATCAAATAAGTGAAAATTATTGAAAAGGACCAATGAATTACGTACTTTTTTTATCTATATACGATGAAATGATACTATACAGGGAAGGAGTTGTGATTCCGTTAACCCTAGAAACGCATTTCGAACGATTTTCACGCTGGCCATCAAGGGAGTACGAATATGATAAGTTGGCGTAGCTATGTCACTTGGAAAAGTATGGATAGAGAAATAGAAAAAGTCATCAAATCATGTAAAGGCTGTGCCTTAGCAGCCAATGCACATCCTATTAAATTCAACCCCTGGCCAAACAAGGACATACCTTGGTCTAGAATTCACATTGATTTCGCGGAATCTCTAGAAAAATATTACTTCTTTGGATTGGTAAATTATTATAATACTAATGTTTTAGATGTACAAATTGCAAACATCTCCGAATAATTTACTAAAGAATGATACGGAATGGAATTGGTAGGCGGAATGTTAAAATGCTTTTGACGAAATTAAAATAACTGATTTTGTCGCTGACAAATTACGACTCGCTGTGACATAATAATAATGTTGAATGCAAGTGAATATGTCATAGAAGCGGTAATATGAAATCAAATCGAAGACAGTGAAATAGAAGCGTCGCTCAAACTTTCGCTAAATAACAAAAATACACAACATTCGAATTGAAAATGAAGCACTTGGTGTAATTTCTGCTGTAAAAAAAGTTCACAAGTTGATTTTAAGAAACTTTGTGTATGGTTAGGTGTTGAAGGCGATCACAGTGCGTTTAACAAAAATAAAGGTAGGAAGAAGTTGTTGGGTATTGCCTATTTATTATAGATTAATGTTTCGAGATGAAAATCTCTTCTTCAGTATGGTAGAAGAGCTTTTTTCCAAGTTCCTTCGTGAACTGTGCCTTTCAACGAATGGTCATCCTTCGCTTCTACTGCTGACTTCAGTAAGTGTGTGTGTGTGTATATATATATATATATATATATATATATATATATGTGTGTGTGTGCGCGCTCGCAGTAATTGGCTGGAGTCAAGTTGCCAGGTCGGGAACAATCACATTAGATTCTTTTTTTGGAAATTCAAGTAATAACTGTGATAGGTTTAATTCAGTCGCATAAACGCCAAGCACTGATAATTCATGGGCAAGTCTACATATAGACTTTTCCGGATCAATTAATAAATCCAAGTATTGAACTGTGATATACAGTTTCCCAAAATTGCCCGAAATACTGAGAGTAAACTGCCAACTACCGTAACAAAAATTAATTTTCTATGGGAAAATTTTCAAGATTTACAGTACCTGACGGTTTGATATCATAAAATAGAACTTAATTTACTTCTAGTGAATTTAAAATTTTCTGCAAAGATTATGCAGTTAAACAATTTACAACCTCAATTTACCATTCGATATCGAATATTAAAGTTGTGATTTTCGTCGACACTTTCAAAAGAGCGTGAAGAAACGATGAAGGCTTAGAAGTAGAAAAGACATCACAATATCTTTTTACTGTATATCGAATGAAATCAAATGCAAAACTCACTGATAAAATTTTACCTGCATGTCTCATGTTTACTAAAAAAGAGATCAATTTTCGACAAATTCTTCTTATTCTATGTGTCATGTCCCTTCAGGACGTAGGTGATCATGGCATTCCACGTCTTCCTATCCCTTGTGGCTCTTAGCACGCTTTCTCTTGTTAACTCACCCAAACCACGTTCTGCCATTCACCTTCAAATTTGTTTTCCACTGCTTTTCCTTTCTCTCTTTTCAGCTATCTGACCAGTGAGTATTAGATTCTCCAAGCCTCTCTTCGTTTACAAAAGAACTTCAGCTGTCTCTTCCTGATGCTGGGGTAGTTATTTCCTTATCGTTTCCATCCTTTCTAAAACTTCGTAATTACACACAGGCTCGATCGATGAGATCCGTCTGTAAAACCACATTTCAGTTGCTTCAAGTTTTTCCTTCATCTTTGATGATATTGTCCAGCTTTCACTGATATATTGAAGAAATGACATCACATAGCAATTTAGTACTATCTTCTTTGTTTCTAGCAAAATTATTCTGATTCTAATACTCTGCTCAGCTTTTGGAATCCATCCTAGGCCATTCCAATTCGCCTTCGAATCTCAGTGTGGCACTTTCCGTTAAAACACTTCTCAAATACTTAATTACTTCTTGTAAATAAAAAAGAAAAATAGAAATTTTAACTGCCAGAACACTGAAGATGGGCGATAAATATTTCATTAAAACTCTTAACGCCATAGAATAATGTTGGCATGAAGGAAAAAAATTCAACGCATTGGTATTATGTGCATTTTCGAAGATGGGCGATTCCGTCATGGAAGACATAAATCAATTATTGTCTAGATATGCACAGAATAAGCAATCAGTACAATTTGATTTACCGATGGACTTACGATACTTTAGAAGCACCTATTTCTAATCTGAATACTACAATACGACACAAAGGGAAGCGAAAGTGTAATAAGACTGAAACGCTGGAAATAGATTCATGTCAGAAAAATGAATTGACTAAAGGAAGTACAAATCTAAAAAGAGGGGCGTGTTTTGGAGATGTAAACATGTCTCCAATGTATGACGTGAACACGACCAGATGGCATACTACTTGACGCTGTGAATCGTCATAGTAGACTGTGAGACAGTCGGTAGACATTTACGTGACTGCTAGCCGTAAGCAAATTACATATACTACATTATATTTCAGATAGACAACGTAAACATCAAGCCAAATTATTTCTTGAGACTATTACGTTCGTTCAACGCAACGAATATATATATATATATATATATATATATATATATTTACACATGATATATACACTGATCTTCGGGTTATATTTTAAAATAGTGAAAATTTATTTAGAAAATATAAAATGAATTCATAGTTATTTCGATGATAAGGAAGAGGTAGTTGGAGAATGTTTGTAGGTGTGTCAATATTGATCGATCAAAATTAGAATTACGTTGAACTATGAAATTAAAGACTTGGATCGCTTAAGAAACAGTTGTCTGATGTCATGTCATGGCACTATATAATTTTGTCAAGGTAAGATATCTTTGAGACTATACATCATTAAAATGAGTAGACAATGATTCTTAGCAGTAGGCTGAATCTCAGTTGATTTAGCTTTTTTTTAATAATTTCATTTTGTACAACCTCATCATGAGTTAAAAGGGTAGGAATTTTTAGGTTAAAACTAAAGTTCAATAATTATGTCATATTAAAGGATGTTGTATATATATATATATATATATATATATGGATGGTAATATTGTCATCTTAATTTTATAAAAACATAGTTTATTGCAATACAAGAGCCATTGTGCTTTGGTACTATCTTATTAGCACCTCACCAGGCAGTGAAATATTTTTTTCTTTTAGGAATCATTACATATAACAGCTTAAAAACAACACAGTTTTTACCATATCCTGACAGTTAAGGGGTTGGATTTTCGGAGGGTCTGTCTCAATGAACTAACTGAATGCCAGGTCATGGTGGATAGAAGAAATTTGTAAGTGTTAAAAGTGTTACTGGATTTTCTTTGAGTTTTTTTTTCACTTAAAGTAGTGAATAATTGACAAAGATGGGAAAGTGTTAAAAATACACTGCACGCCAGATATATGTAGTTGACTTAGTAAGTGATTTATCCGTCAACCGAAACAAATTAACAAAAATGGAAGGAAAAGTCAATTGATGCTAAAGTGTAGATTATAGATCATATAGTTATATTATGTTAGGAACAATTAACTCTACATTAGATTTTATTTTAGAAGATGATGATCAGCAAGTTTAGTTTAGAGAATTTGATAATTTTTCATTTTACCTGCGAACATAGAAAAGATGACTCGTGTAAAGATTTAAAAGTTCTGTTTTTTTCCTAAATATTTTCCACTTTGCGGTAGGAGTTTTGTTGGCAGCTTTCAATTGTCAATAACAATAATAATAATTATTTTTTTTTTATATTTGATCATTTCGTTTATAAGGCTTTGCAAAGTATTGAGAACTCTTTATAAAGGAAATCACTACAGACAGTGGACTGCCAACACATTAATTTGAACAACTCTTTTATATATATATATATATATATATATAAATTCAAAATTACAAAGGATCATATCATTTCGGCAAATTGAATTCGCTTCATCGGCGGCGTTCAATATTAATGTAATTTTAAAAAATTGCTTGTGTATGTGGGTAAAAAATACCGGAAGAAAGTGTGCGAAAGGAAAAAGAAGGAAAAACGAAGAAAAAATAAAGGTACGTGGTAAGAGAAAAAAGAAAAAAGGAGAGAAAAGGATGTTAGATTTGCAGACAGGGCAAAACGCTAACCAGGAGAGTGGGGAGTTACAAATAAAAAGCTAAAAACAAATACGACAGGACGGATGACGGGTTTACCTCGGCTTTGCCGAAGTTTTTCAATTTGTTCAGTTTTAAACTAAAATAGTGGATGACTACTGCTGAGATCAAAATAGTTTACATTCAAATTTTATCTCAGGAATTCATTAAGAAAATGAATTTATATTGTAGGTAAATAATACGTAATATAAGTAAATAATATACAAAAAGAAAACAACTAGTAGCAAAATTGAAAATTGAGATAAATGTAAAATAGATTAGAAATTTAAAAAAAATTTTGTTGGCATCAATACTTACCTAATACTTCTGATATTAAATAAATTATAAATTGTACAAAGAATATAATATAATTTATAGCATAAAAAATGAAATGGATGTATGTTCAATCTCAAGTTATGTTTCTCATAAGAGGAGAACAACTTAAGGGGATCAAGAAAATCTAAAATTATGAAATAATTAAAAATTTAAAATAATTAAATTAAACCATGATAGGAATTATGCTAAGTCAAAATTGTTAAGTGTGTCTGTCTGTCTGTGTCTGTGTTTAAAAATAAAGATCCGGAAAAGAAAACAAACTAGAACGAGAGTGAATGTGTGCTATGAGAAACGTAGGTATTATTTTATTTATTCAATAATAAAGAGCTTATGAAAGGAAATAATCCAATCGTATAAGGAAAAATAAATTATAGATTAAACTACAAAATTTAGAAATAAAGCACACATTCACAATTTATTCATAAAATTAACAGAATTTATTCAGAATTTATTAAACATATAAAAAACATTATAGTTCATATTTAAAAGCATTTTTGCATGTGCAGTATTAATGTAAGGCTATGAGATTTTAAATTGGTAAATATCTATAGTTTTCGTTGAAATTTTTATATTTTTGTTGTGTAAATTGGCCTAAAAAAGTACTGTTTCTATAAGGAAACGGAGGTTGGGGAAAAACGCGACACATTGAAATTTTGGTAATTGCTTTAGTTACCAATTTTTTTTCTTTTGTTTATAGATGTTACTTAAATAAAATTAATAAAATATTTTATCTTGATAAAATTCATCACAGGACGAAACGCGTAAGTGAGAGTAATATAGATTTCTTTATAGTAATATAAATTTTTCTCTTTCCCTCTCTCTGTTTCTTTGCGTTTTTCTTTTACTTTCTCTTTCTCTTTCTTTCTCTCTTTCTTTCTTTCTTTCTCTCTGAGTCTTTCTTTCTCTGAGTTTCTCTCTTTCTCTGAGTTTCTCTCTTTCTCGTTTTCTTTCTCTCTCTCTTTTTTCTGCGACTTTCTTTCTTTCTCTCTCTCTCTCTCTCTGTTTTTTCTGCGACTTTCTTTCTCTCTCTCTCTCTGTTTTTTCTGCGACTTTCTTTCTTTCTCTCTCTCTCTCTTTTTTCTGACTTTCTTTCTCTCTCTCTCTGTTTTTTCTGCGACTTTCTTTCTCTCTCTCTGTTTTTTCTGCGACTTTCTCTCTCTCTCTCTCTGTTTTTTCTGCGACTTTCTTTCTCTCTCTTCTCTCTCTGTTTTTTCTGCGACTTTCCTTTCTCTCTCTCTCTCTGTTTTTTCTGCGACTTTCTTTTTCTTTTTCTTTCTCTCTCTCTCTGTTTCTTTGTGTGCCCATCCTATCAGTCTGTCTCCAGGACCGCTATTATTAACAGATATGTGTCCTTTTCTGCATTATTTTTTGTTCTTTCCTACGAGTTTACTCTCACTTTGTCAATACTGTTTCTTTTTTTTTTTTATTCTGTTGATTTTCATTACTGAGATCAGCAATGCTAATTCTAAAATTTGAAATATTGAACATGCAACTGAAATGCAGAACCAGTTTATATTCAGTTTTTGATTAATAACGATGATTCCCGAGTGCCAGCCAATACTTTATGTATATATAAAGCATAAAGAATGAAGCACGCAATATTATGTGACATTTAAAATGGTTTCTTCAAACCTTAATAGAAAATCACATAATGTATTTTTGCAATTCCACTGAACCAAAGAATAAAACTGTGAGAAATATAAATCTGTACATATACATACATATAAAGTTTGCTTTTATAGAGAACCGCAAATTATGTACAAATAGATTCGCTTTTTACGGTTTACCAAACCTTTACAAGTTATTAAAACCAGTATATATTTTTAGATTGTAAGTTTTTTTAGATGATAATAATCTTGTCATGCTAATTTTAATAATTAACACGTAATTTTGATTGTTTTACAATTCCACTGAACGATAGAATAAAGCTGTGAAAAATATAAATCTCTCTCTCTCTATCTCGATATATATATATATATATATATATATATATAGAATGCGTTTATGTCGTAGATGTCCAAATATATTCGCTTTTTACGGTTTACAAAACCTTTACAAGTTAGCATATATTTTTAGATTGTAATTTGTTTTAAAGATAATAATGATTTTGTGATACTAATTTTATTAACCCGTAATTAACCCATATTTGGGGGAGAATAGGCGGATTCATACGTAATCGTAAATTGATAAACGAACAAGGTATTATAATGTGGACATAAATTGTGAGATCAATACTTGATTACAATCAATATACTAACTTATCCATTATTCGCAGCCAGGGCAGATTCTATACATTTATATTGCAGAGAAAGTAAATAAATCTAAAAGACATGCCTGTCTAGATAATCAGTATTTCATTGACTGATACTTTTCCTACTGTTTATGAAAACTTTGTTATTTAAAACCATCAAATATTTTTTAGATTGTAAAACACTGTTTTTTAATCATCTTACCCCAATCAAGGTATAACACTGCCAATGTTGCGCAGGGGTTTACATAGGGGAAAATGATGAAAAAGAGTGTTTAGTTATAAGAAATGTCGGGATGAGGTGTGGTAGATGGGAAGAGAGTTTGAGAGAATTGATGCGAGTTAGGGTGATAAGAGGTGTCTTATGACCTTACATTTTAATTCTTATTGATTGTAGCTGTCGGGGAAGCAAGTATATGAACCGGGAATTCTACAGGCGGGTAGTGCGAAAAAAAGAAGCTGTTACAGTAGAAATTGCCGTTACATTTTATCTGTTTCACTGTAAAAGGGTGGGGACCTATTTGCTAATATAGTATCTCATGCAAATTCATACCTAGGGGGCACCAGTGATCTAAGTTCATCGGAACAGCAGCCTTGAAAGTATTTACAAAAGAGGAACAGGAAAGCCACATCACGCCGGTGAGAGAGTGACTGCAGCCGGGTTGCCAAGTCGGTATCAGTAACATTACTGATTCTCCTTTGGATTTTGTCAAGAACCTCGAGGTGTATAGCAGGGGAACCCGACCAGATGTTGCAGCAGTATTCAATGCACGAGCGGATGGTATATATATATATATATATATATATATATATATATATATAATGTGTGTGTGCAGGATGGACTGAGACGGGAAAAACTTCCTGGCCCTGCACAGATAACCGACTTTCATAGCAGCGGATTTAGCAATGGATTCGATTTAGTCATTCCACTTGAGGTTCGCTGAGAGTGTGAGGCCAATGAGGCCATGTGTGTTACTCTCAAGGGGGCTAGCCTGCTAATGGGAGGGAAAAAGCGATAGTGTATGATGGTTAATTGATAGCAGCTTCGCTTTGGAAGCATTAAAATTTACGAGCCATTTCTTACCCCAGTTCACCACGGATTGGAGGGCCTTCTCAAGCTCGGTCACCCTCACCAGATTTTTGATCGAGGCGAAACTAAACTAGTATCGTCGGCGTATATGCCTACTTGGGATCTTATAGCATCGGGGAGATCGTTAATGTAGATCAGAAAAAGCGTAGGACTCTAGGATAGAGCCTTGAGGGACACCCCCGTTCGTATGGTAGTTTTGGGACGCGTGTCTATTTAATACTACCTTCAATGTGCAATTAGAGATGAATGACTGGATAAGGTCAAACAAATGTTCAGTTATACCATCGGTCCGCAGTTTGCGTAGAAGGCCAGCATGCCAGACTCAGTCGAACGCTTTAGAAATATCCAAAGCAATGGTTCGAGATTCGCCATTCTTTATCGAGAGCCTGGTTTATGTAAATAAAAAGAATTTATGGATACATGTTTTATTAATTAACCCATAGCTGTTGAATAAGAGAAGGATTCATACAGTTCTCGAGGGTATTTGCGTGTAAGTGAATATAACGTCTGTCAGTTAAGTAGCGTATGTAATACACCCTTAGGCGATCATGTCTCAAAAGAAATATGACTGACTGGACAGAAAATTTTCTCACAGTATGTTGTCATAACGTACCCTACTTGAAATTAACTCGACTCTTCAGTTATAACATCCGAGTTATTATGCATTAAACTAACCGAAGTTTCAGGTATTAGGAAACCTAAGAACTGAGTGAATGCAAGGAATTCGAATTCACTTACATTCACTTATGCACAAATATCCTTGCGAAAGGTATTAATCCGTCTCTTCCCTCCAGTTATGGGCTAAATAACAGGGCAGACTGGGTTCTATAGCTTTGGCTATAAATCCCAATCTGTCTTATTTAACTACCGAAGAAAGCAATGGCAACCTACTGCCTGATAATCTTCTGCCCAATCAGTAATGTCTCTTTCGAGAAATGATCGCGCAAAGCGTGTATCATACATGGCACTTAAGTGCTGAGCTTCAATTCACTAAATCGAGCTACCAAGGCAGAAAATCATTAGAACTGTTACCGCGAAGATATTCAGTAATGTGTCACTTGGAATATATACTATATAGTGATGAAAAAGTGACTGAAGTCGGTATGCCATGTCAGGATGCATAATGTTGCAGATTCTTCTTCGGATTTTGTCAAGAATCACCGGATTTATAACAGAAACACTTGACCAGATTTAACAGATAGATTCTGGCAGAAATAATTGTTTAGCATGAAAATTAAACCAATATTCCAAAAACTGAGACTAGACTGAGCATTTAATTCAATATAATTAGTCAAGTTCATATCAGCAAAAAACTTATGAGAACTGAAGCAACACAGATAACAATATAACTAAAACACAGAATAAGAGAGATATGCGATAACAAGACATTTTGCCACTTCGATTTTATAAAGAGCGCTCCGTTGCTAAGGATAGAAAAATTGACCAATACGATCCCCATTAAACGTTCAAGAAATTTCACCTCTCTCTTCTGCCTTGTTTACTCACTGAATGCATCAAATGTTCATTATCCTGCTGTACACCGTATTTGAGTAAATGCCAGTTCTCTCCTCATCCGTGGGAATATTGTCCAGCATTCGCTAGGAGAGGATAGAAGTCACACAGCATTTCAGAACTCTATAGGAACTCTGATTAATGAATTCAACCTTATCAGAATCTCTGCCTCCGAGCGTAGAGGATAAAAGATAATGTTAGGCTGAAGGTCAGTCTCTTCTGCACAAAATTAAAAAAAAAAGAACCCGACAAATCGAATGCAAACTCTACGAGAATTTTTTTATCGAGCTTAAGGAATGGGAATTCTCACGTTAAAAATCGACCTTATCACATCTGGTCTCAGTGGAAAGGTTTCTATTAAAAACCCAAAAATCTTTCCTTTGTTTCTATGTTTTGTTTAATAGGACTTTACTCATATTTGTGAAAAGCTTCACAAGTCCAAATCGCGTTCGGATTTCAGTATTTAATTTTCCATCTTTACTTAAAACTCTTCCCATGCATTTAAACTTTTGTACAATGCTTGAACACGTTGCAGTCACTGTCGCATAAATTCCCTTGGAAAAGGTATTAATCAGTCGACTTTCCTTCCAGCTATTGCTCAAATACCAGGCAGATTGAGTTCTCTATCCTTGGTTGGCGACCAATCTAACGTAAAAAGTAAAGGCAATCTACTGCGGAAAAATATTCGGTCTAGTCAGTCATGTTTCTTTCTAGACATTATCGCCCGAGCGCGTATTCTGTATGACAACGAACTGACTGATCCGGATAAAATAAATGAATAACAGGGCTGACTGTGTTCTATAGTCTTCGTTGAAAACCGGTCAACCACTGAAAGCAATGGCAACCTCTTGCGGGAAAATATTCCCACAGTCAGTCATGTCATTTTCGAGACTTGATCGCCAAAGCCTCTATCACATACGTCACTTAACTGAAAAATCTGGAAAAAAATAATGAATAGCAGGCAGGTTTGTGTTCTATAGAATTCGTTGGAAGTCTACCGCAGAAATTAATGGCAACCCGCTGCGCGAAAATCTTCTGCCTCGTCAGTCTTTGCTGATTGTCTGGAAAGAGACAATCGCCAAAGTGTGTATTACGTACTGTATTTAACTGACTTACACACTTGATGCTGATATCTCTCTTTTTCTTTTTTTGATGACAATATTTTTGTTCTTCCTTATTTTCTGAATTAAATCAAAATAAGATATTGCTATGAATATCGTTATTCTATGGAACATCACCGTTGCCTCAAGTCGCTTCTACAGCTGTCAGGCAAATGCTCAGCATTAACTGTCGTATAGGAGGATTGATATATCTATTCAATCTGCTTTTCTCGGAATATTCTCTTTGTGAATAATCCGTTGAGCGTTTAGGATAATTCTTTTTTTAATGCACCTTTGAATTTTGGTGTCTCCGACCAGATATTTAAATTGCCGATCATGACTGACTAGGCAAAACATTCCGATTCATGACTGACTTGTACCTCTTCCAAGAATATTTACGCCTAAGTGAATCCAAACAACCTCATTGGAATTCGAACTTCGCTCGATGGTTATGAATGGTTATACTTTATACCACAACGCATGTAGTTAATTGATTTTGTCTTTCATATAATTTTGTAGTTCATATATATATATATATATATATATATATATAATTGTTTTTATGAAAGCCATATATCACTTTTTACAACTGTTATTTAGTCCTTTTTTCGGGCTTTCCACCACAAACTTTTCTACGAATTCCAGCAGTATTCTTTGAATTTCCACAATCATCACTTTATTATCTCAGCAGTTTGACTGGTACCATAACGTAGTACCTGCTCTCATTTTGAATGTGAGAAGACGTCTAAGCCGTGGGGATTCTAACTCTATGCTCCTCGTTGCGCTGAGATAAGTTGG
Source organism: Ascarosepion bandense (assembly GCA_037127315.1). Classification (NCBI taxonomy): domain Eukaryota; kingdom Metazoa; phylum Mollusca; class Cephalopoda; order Sepiida; family Sepiidae; genus Ascarosepion; species Ascarosepion bandense. The sequence continues at coordinate 2,570,575 of JBBBDQ010000799.1, forward strand.
GTCAGTGTAGCATCGATGCCAGTGTGATAGTATTGATGGGGCCTGGACAATTATTATTTTTTATCTGAGGCTTATATGTACGCGTATGGGTTCCCCCACATAAAAAAAGGATCTTCTGTTACATCCTTTATTAGTAAGGAGGTCATGTGAATAATGTTAAGATTGTAGAAATGAATAATAAAAATTGCTATGATTTCAAGCAATCGCCTCGCTGTGTCTGTTTAATATATCCGGTAATTAGACGCATTATTGCCTTATGATTGTTACCTAATTTATTTGTTATCCGTATGAAAGTGGTTCCTTCCAAGTAAATATATCAGATTATTTGTCTTTTCCATGTATGTTTTCTTTAAATCAGTTCACCCCAAGCAAGGCAGTAAAGCTACTAATGCAAAAGGAATTACTGAGCGTTAGTGTTTTTTATGATATTTTCTATCAAAGAGGGAGTTCAATGAAAGGACAGGGAATAATATGGCGGAAAATAACGATTGACATTGCATTTAATTGTTTGAAGATATAAGTTGACTGGAAAGCAAGAAGTCACATAAAATTTTCACGAGTAAGAAGTGGAAGAGAAGAAATTATTAGCATAGGGCTTATTGTTATGTCTAGCAACTTTAACTGTAAATTAGTGAAATCCTGCAGCCAAACTAATCTTCTTCCATGTATCCTGTCCTTTTAGGACGTAGGCGATCATAGCCTCCCATGTCTCTCTATGCCTGATGGCTCTTCTGTAACATTTCGCAGCCACCGTTTTGTCATCCAACTGCTCAGGCCCTTCAAATGTTATCCGCTGCTTTCCTCTGCTTTATTTTCTCTCTATCAGGCCTGTTATTATCAGGTTCTCCAATCCCCCCACTTCCTCATTGCATGTCCCAATTGTCTCTTTCTGATGCTCAATATTAATTTCCTTTGCTTTTTTTCATTCTTTCCAGCACCTCATCATTGCTCACATGCTCGGTCCATAATATCCGCAGCATCCTTCTGTAGAACCACATTTCAGCTGCTTCAAGTTTTCTCTTCATCTTTGATTATATTGTCAGCATTCACTGCCATATTAAAGAACTGACATCACATAGAAATCTGGTACTCTCTTCTATGTTTCTAGTGAAATTTTCCTGTGTCTTAATACTTTACTCAGCTTCTGGATCGCGTCCTTGGCCATGACAATTTGCCTTCGGATCTCTTTGTTACGCTTTCCGTCTTTTGTTAGAATACTTCCCATGTATTTAAATTTTCGTACCTGCTTGATTTTCGTATCCCCCACCTGTATTTGGCATTTTGGTTTGCTCTTTTTGCTGATCACCATGCATTCGGTTTTTTGGCAGTTTATTTGTAGTTCTTTTTGTCACTTTCCTCAGCTACCTTCTGTAGGAAGTAGAAAAACGTTCCTAATAACAATTACAATATATAGTTCAAAGAACTTAATTGTAGTAAACTAGATTTCGTAGTACGTGTGATTCGAAACATTTATTATCCAAACCGATCACCTTATCTCGGTGAGAAATTCGAATTCTGAGAGTTAAAGCCAAGTCATTGAGGATCTACCAAAACTAAAATTGGTTATATCAGATGACCACGAAGTAAAGAAGAATAGAAAACAAAAAATTTAAAAATATCCATACTTGCCCAGAATCTGAGAAACAGTGTCAGAAACCTTAGAATCGATACTTGATAATTTGGAAACTCGAGAAAATATTGAAATTGCCCTGACTACATTGGTAAGTACTGCGTCTGACTGAGTTGGACATTTATGACAAAAGTCACGCGTCATCTTTAACTATTTTCATGGTGTAGTTAAACTACTAAAGGTTGTGACGTAGAAATAATATTCATTATACAAACAAAATCTCAAATCTCGCAAAAGAATTTCTATAAAAAGAACCACTTAGAATATTAAGTGTTTCAGTGATTTTATATTATATAATTTAAACATTAATGATAATTTATTTTTTAAATGAACAAAAGACAAAGATATGTTTTCACATCGGATCTATTCAACCTGTAGAGCAGAGCAATTCCAAGAGATCTAGAAGACTTGCCAGGAGTTGTCCTCTTAACAATATAAGATATACAGATGACACAGTGCTGACGGCAGATACGGAAATTAAACCACTATACCTCCTAAATAATGTAGCAAAGGAAAGCGGAAAGAAAGGACTAAACGTAAATTACAAGAAAACTGAATTCATTATCATCGGTAAAAGGAGCCCAATATGCCAATGACAGGTTGGGGATATGAAAATCAAGACAGTGCAGAAATTTGAATACCTGAGAAATATTCTAACAGGGAATGGAAAGTGCGTCGCTGAGATTTGAATGCGTATTAGCATAGACAGGGTGCATTAGAAAAGATAATTAAAATATTCAGAAACAGGAAGATTTCGTCGGAAACTAAGGAATGATTACTGAACTGTAACGTGATATCTGTCCTCCTATATAGCAACGAATGCTGGAATAATCTCATCAAAGATGAAGAAAAGTCTTAGAGCAAACGAAATGTGATTCTACAGAAAAACGCTGGGGTACCATGTAGGATACTCTTCTAAGTTCCTCTTATTTGAAAAAAAAAACCCAGTAAAACGAAAACATTTTAAAATGATTTAAATGAATCAAAGAAATCAAGAGAAAACATTTTGTAAAACAGAATGGAAATAAAAACAATAAAAACTAAGCGATAATGAAAAAGTGAACGCACAAATTCTACTAAATCAGCTTCTTTTCTTGCACGTCCCGGCTGTGGAATTCCCTTCCGTTTATTTGCTTCTCTGACAGCTACAATCTCCATGAGTTTAATGTAAAGTCAATAGTCATCTAACTTGCCAACTGGCATCCTCTCTCTCTCCTATGCTCTTCTCACCGTCCACTCCACTCTCAGTATCGTAACCCTTCTCTTAACCACTTTCTGACACGCCCTGTAACCTGTCACTCTTTCTCATAGCTTTCCTCCTATGTAACCCCCTGCGCACCAGTGGCTGTAGACTTCCTTGCTTCGGGTGTTATGATTATAAAAAAAAATTCAGGATAATAGGTTTTTCAAGAACAGTAGCTGTTATTCTTCTTTCTAGTATTGGGGGATTCCTTTCTAAACTTTTATTTAAATTCTGTGGAATATCATCATGTTGATCATGTCATTATTTTTCTTAAACATATATGCCCTGTCAGTTTCAGTTTTTACTGCTGCTGATAGTCCGCAATTGATATGGCTTTTTAATTACCTCTATGTAAGATGTTATGTGCATATATAAATGTGGTTATTAGAAAATTTAAATTATTAACAGTATTTATATTCGGATTATTGTCGCCATTTTTGCTGCTTTATCACAACATTTCCGCCATTGTACTCTTCAGTCTTCATCAGGTGCATATAATTAAATATCTACTTTATCTTGAGTTAGAATAAATTATATGACAAAAAACCTTTAAACATTGTATAGAAAGAAAGGTAATAAAACTGAAGAAAAAGAAATAAGACTTGCTGTAAATAAATATGGGAAGTGTTCTAACAGATGATGGAAAGTCCGACACTTATGTCCAAAGGCATACTGACATGGCTAAGGATGCATTTCATTTACTAAGAAGAGTACTAGGAGACAGAATAATTTTGTTAGGAAGAAAATAAAAGAGTACTGATTAAGTTATATCTGATTTCTTATTCGGCAGGGAATAGTGGAATATTTCATCATAGATGAAAGAAATATTTGAAGCAACCAAACGTTGTACAGAAGGACACTGAAGATATCATTGACGTAAAATTCTAAGTTACTCTTATTTGGTATAAACATCAATAAAACGCGAAAAAGCAAACAATTTTATTGAAATAAATGAAGAACATTGAAACCAATAAATGAATAGATGACGGAACTGAAAAACAAAATCATAAGATGTTGTGGAACCCAGACACACCTCAACATGGACTCACCCACTGCTATATTACTAGGTGTGTGATAGCAGTAAGGGTGTAAAAAGAGGAACAGACAGTAGCACTGTGCGCATGACCGCAGTCTAATACCAAGGACTATACTGGATTCATAAGCTCTGCTTATTTGTACCTTCTTCTTTGTAACCTTTTCTGTAATACATTTTTTAACTTACACCTCGTGTTCCGTGTTATATTTCCGTGGACCCACTTTTGGCTCCACATCATAAGATAACATTTTGTAACAAAATAGAAAAACAAACTAGAAAGAACGAGATAATAACGAAAAAGAACTGGAACACCTTGAAACATCTAGGCTATGCAATTCACATCTTGTGCTCGACTTTTCTGCATATATCTGTAATGAATTCGGAATCCACTAAAAGTACAATACCTGAATTTCTTAAACGTGTCTATATCAAAATGGAGAAAAAGTCAGTGTATTTATTCATACATATTTCATAAGACATAGACAAGATAATATTTCGACAAACGTAGACTCAACGTTTGTTAATCTTCATTTGACAATCGACGGTCAGAAGAAGATCAATAAATGCAGACGAAAAATCATAATCTAATTATGGAAGACAAAATATTGTCATCTAGCTGAAATCATTGTCAACCTTCACGGCGGCAAAAATAATTTAATTCATCAGCAAATATGCACAGCTCATCAAATCGACCATCAAGAAAGATGATAAATAACCAGTATCAAGCAGGTATTATCAGCAACATCAAGCCCAGAAAAATCCGTTTATTCATTGCCATATAAGGCAAGAGTTATCTACGAGGGTTCCCGGTAGATCAACGTCCCCGCATAATTTGTTGATCCGCCGGGATCTGTGCAAGCAACTGGATGTTGCCTACATAAACCAGTGTTATAAAGCATAGATCAGAACGTGTACGCAAATTAGACAGATCACACCTACTGGAACTTTGAATTGCAATGGTATTGAGAAATATAGTTCAGTAAAGTGGCTCTAATTGTTGTCCAAAGAAAGACAATTGTTGGTAGTTACTGGATTTCCTCGTTGCAAAAAGATAGATAAATCCGGAATCTTAACCGAAGGTAAGATTCAAAATCGTCATCCGGAATGGAACGAATTACAAAAATATTTTCTATTTACTGAGAAGAATCGTTGGGATTGCTGATCATCCTGCCTCGGGAAAGTTGGATTGATATAGGGTCTTATAAAAATACAAAAGTTCGCATCCACTAAATAGATAGATAAAGACAGAAAAAAAGATAAGAAAAAGAAAAATAACCACGATATTCTAGACGTAGACAGGAGTATGCACACGATAATAGACGGACGGACACACACACACACACACACAAAGAAAAAGAGGAAAATTACAATCAACTGAGTATATCAATTGATGAGTGGACGGAGCGATTGCTCGAGAAACGTCTATGAAATTCTAGTTGTGATGCTAGAGAAGATATCAGTCAGCTACGGGACAAATTTTATGTTAGTATTAATTAATATTATTATAAGTATTTATTAATTATATATATAGTAATTATTTTGTTTATATTGCAAATGTAGCTCAATAGCTATAGTTTTGGTATTAAAACATCATCAGACATTAAAATGTGGAGTGTTTACATTGTAATACATACAGATAAGAAAATTTAAGAAATAAAACTAAATAAAGAAAATAATAAAAATATAAAATAAATATATAAAATATTAATAAAGAGATCTTCCAATGAGATGAATTAAGTAGGGTGGAATGTTATAAAATAATTGAAAAATAGTGTGTGTAATACTCATAGACAGTATTGTCTCAATGTTTTGCCACAGAAAGCCAGACGTGTCAAAAAATAAATTGGAAAAAAGAAAAAGTTAAGAGAAAAAAATAGATAAAAGAAAGTAGGAAAAAGACAAAAGAGAAAGACCGAAGCAATATAAAAAGCAAAACCTTGGAAAAGATAAAATAATATAAAAAAAAAAACAAATAAAGGTAAAGGATTAGACAAAAAAATTAAATATAAATAAAATTATGAATATTTTCTTCAGAAATTTTGTTCATAAATACAAGTAAAGAATGATAGTTATGAAAAAAAATAATATAAAATAAAAAGAAAATAATTTTAAGCTCTAAATAATCCATCCTCATCCATAAAAATGAACAGTGGATAGAATATAATTCCGAGGACTCGTTTGACATTGCCATGGGAGCACTGGATTCTACAGAATCGGATCTTGTAGTTTTTGTATAACCTCACTGCTCACTGTGATGTTGATATTACATATATTGGATTGTATAGAGACAATGGTCTCGTGGTTATCCATAGTTCCACGAACTCGAAGGTAGACATAATCCGTAAATACTAAATAATATTAATCTGAAAGTAATAGTAAAAAATAACTTCAAAAAGTTGACTTTCTAGATGGTAATTTAAATTTAGTGAATAGTACTTACTCTCCATATGAAAAACATAATGCTAATCCTATTTACATACATCCTAAATCAAATCACCAATCACCTGTGACGACACTCTCCAGCTAGTCGTGATGGCTTTGACACAGTAGATGGTCTTCAAGTCATCTGTTATAATGGTGATCTTCCTCACTCACGTTGTGAATTTTGATCCTAAGGAAGGCACATTGAAATCTTACTGTCTTTTTACCACGTTAACCAGATCGGACGCGCGTGCACAAATGGGTTAATGAGAACGGCGCCAAAAGTAAATGCAATGACACATGAATAAATTGAGGAAAATGTCTTAGATACAAAAAAATAAAAAAAAAGCAAAACAAAAAGAATTATAATATAACAGTCGTCAATTTTTTTTTATTTTTACAACGAAGCGAAAGCTTTCCTTTAAAAGTAATGTTTGTTTTTTCAACATTAATTCAAGCTTTTGTTTGGTAACGTTTATCACTCCAATCGGAGTTTTCAAATTGTGACGATTCAAAATATCTTAATGAAGCTTTTCACAGAAGCTTGACAGAAACTGCCGAAGAGTGGTCTTTGTATGTTTGGATGACGGCAGCGGTAAATTCATCTTATGTTCCTTAGCTCAGCGTAGCAATTTTCTCTCTCTCTCTCTCTCTCTCTCTCTCTTTACATCTTTAGCAAGGACTCTATAAGAGACGTGTTATTCGGCTCTTTCTGTTAATTTAAACTTCAACCTGGACGCTATGGTGAGGCCACCGTCACTGTCTCTACGGTTGGCACCCAACGGCGTGGCAATTATCTCTGTCTCTGTACATCATTAGTCAGGAACTCTATGAGAGGCAACCGTCTCTGTCTATACGGTCGGGAACATTCTCTCCCTTTGTCGTTATCTATCGACTTGTCGCAAGTCTCAGCTCCAACTAACTCTGTCGGCAATTGAATGTTGACTCCGCTCCCGAGTGATCTTGACCCACTGAGGCCCTATTTTCATGCCTGTCCTAAATTCTCTTGGTGGGGTGCGAGACGGACACGGGATGTCCATGCAAATCAAGTCTTACCAATGAAGTAACAATATTTCTGAATGACATCATTTTTTTGTCTTCTTCCCATTTGATTAAATCCTTTATTTTTCCGACTTTAAATCTGTTCTCAGTGAATTCAATAATTTTGAGGATTTAACCTTATTTGACCTCATCAAAAATTTGTGACATTCCCGACACAATATTTTGGCTTCACCAGCCAGAAAGCTTCTGTTTTGTCACATAATGGCTGACAATATGATGACCCCATCTGACCAGTTGCTTACACCTGCAAAATGTTTTACTGAATTCACTTCCGAGCCAGTTTCCAAGATTGTAAAACATTGCAAAATATTTTTCACAATTTATTAGCTGCATTCATATTGCAAACGACAATAAACAATTTTATTATCTATTAGCCTTATTTTCCTCTCTACTCATATTGGAACAATTAATCTGCAGAATTAATAATACAATTAATAATTTATTTTGCTCCGTCGTACATAACTAGGGTTACATTTTTCCACATGCAAAAATAGTGTTACACATCTATTATTAAATATATATTACATTTACTTGAACGCAGCATAAACAATAATTTCTTCCACCAAAGATAATTTTTATCAGCACATTCATTACAACATTACATAACTTATCATAGATTATGCTAAAAACATAAGCTCCTGCAATTGTATAACCCTAGCATATGTTCTTTGCAAAATAAATGCCTTACAGGTTCCATTGTCGACCAAGCTACCATCTTCACTACTGAAAATCTGAATTTTACCAAACTTTATATCTGTTGTAATAAGAATAATTTTAATCTCAATTTAACCAGCATAACTTCTTTTAAAAAAAAATAAGATATATATTAATTCTTTTTCTCTCTGTAAATACTAATGGCAATTAAAAGATGCAAATAAAACTCTACAGTTGAATGGAAAGTATTAACTAAAGCTAGGACACGTAAATCGTGACATTAAATATTCATATAATGAAATTACAAAAAACTGACATATTAAACCAACGTAATGAAATCAGTAATTCTTGCCGCCATAGAATTTTCCATACTCTTAAATATATCTGACTTGATATCAATTTTCTTGCAATATTTTTACTATTTTTAACTTTTATTTTATATCTTAAAGTTTAGCTTATTTAACTGGAATTTTTTTAATTACTATCATTCTGACCAAATCGCCTCAAGAATTTTTATATATTTAAATTTTAGTCATTATTTTTATTTTTTATACTATTCTTATCTTTTATGTTGATTTTTATTTTATCTTTTCCAACGTTTCGCTTTTTCTATTGCTTCGATATTTTTCTTTTCTCTCTCTCTCTTTTTTTCCTTTTATCTCTTTCGCTTTTTTCGAATTTAGACTTTTTGACATGTCTGGCTTTCTGTGACAAAACATTGAATCACTACTGACTACACACACGCCATTCTTTAATATGTTATAGCCTTCCACCCTACTTAATTCGTCTGATTGGATGACCTCTTTATTATTATTTTTTTAATTATTTTTTTTAAATTTTGATATTCATTTTAAAAATTTATTCATCTATATATATATATATATATATATAATATATATATATATTTTACTTTTGATATTCTTTTTAAACATTTGTTCATCTATATATATTATCAAGTAAATTAACCACATTTTAATGTCTGATTATTGTGATTTAACACCGAAACTTTATAGCTATTGAGTTGCAGTATGCTATAATAATAATAATTACCATATATCTGTCCACTACTATTATTGAACAACCTTTAAAAGTAAAATATCTACCGGTGGAATGTACTTCCATTAGTAAAGTAACAATTCATTTATATGTGTGTTTGTGTGTGTAAAACGCCTAACATAAGTGAAATGAAGAATAAAATTGAAACCGAGGTAACACATGTTTGCCATTAGAACAATGAACGATCGGACCGTTAACTTTATTCAGCAGATTATATATATGTATATGAATTTTAAACTAGTTATGACGCAACCCATCCAAAGCAATACTATCATTCAACATAAAACAGTTAAACATGATAAAAATGTGACCGAAAGTGCTTTGTACAATGCAAAATTTACCTTAATCCTTTACTCCCACCAAAAGTAAAAAGTCAAGAATTTTGGAAAAACTAACTTAAGTAATGAAATTTTTAATGCCTGTCATATTCAACGAAATGTTGTTCTGCAATCTATGTTGTTACAATTTTGGTATCCCAGTCAACTGCAACCCACAGATAATAATCAACGGATAGCAGTCTTTAGAATTAGATGGCCAGATAAATGTGGTGATGTGGTCGGAGAAATTGCCTAAGAGCCATGAGAGGGTTCCCCTGAATGTAGTATATGCTGTAGATATAGAGCCTTCCAGCATGTGGGGTTCCAGAACAACCCGGATTAAAAAGCGGTTTTAATGCTGGCTATCCGGTTCACAAAAATACAACACAAATTTCGATAAAAGACAACGCAATAGGAAATGTTGCATAAGAATATGAAACTGTTGTATTTGACAGTGTATATATAAATATAAACAACTTGTACAAGTCTCTGTATCTTCTATTTGATAGAAGAGTGTCTTTTATGTTTGCGTGAATGTTGGTTGAATATAAAAGTGTCCGTTGGATTTGAGCGAAAGTTGGTTGAGTATGAAAGTGTTGGTTTTGAGTCTGTAATTACACAGAGTAGTAGCACAATGTTTCTTTCCTTTTTATGTATCAGCCGTTAAGTACGTGGAAAAGGAAAGTGTTTCAAATCGTGTTGAAAAAGGAGTGAGAATGAGAATTCCCGAGGCGAGTCAAACAGACATAGTAGTAACTGGCTGTGTATGTGTAAACGATTAATCAGTCTAATTAGTAAGTCGGTGTTCTGGTTATTGGGAGATGTGAAAAGCTTTATGGCCGTTGCAGGTGTTTACTCTCTTCTTTCCGTTCGTCATGGTTGAGTGGTCGAAGAATTAGTTGTCGGCACTGATCTGTTTGATGTCGGCGCCTATCGGGCTGTGTATCTGACACTGACGCCTCAAGATTGACTGGCGTGGCTGGCTGACTGACAGATCGACTGCTTGCTTGACTGACGGATCGACTGCTTGCTTGACTGACGGATCGACTGCTTGCTTGACTGACGGATCGACTGCTTGCTTGACTGACGGATCGACTGCTTGCTTGACTGACGGATCGACTGCTTGCTTGACTGACGGATCGACTGCTTGCTTGACTGACGGATGGATTAACAGCTGTGTCTCAGTGACCCTCTTGACTGACTTATTGTGATCGGTCAGAGGACTTCCTTAAATATTCAAATTCAAGTCACGTGGGAGGATCTCAGAACGATGTTTTTCATTAGCTGTTAAAAAAATGTTTTGCTGACGTATTTCAATTTCTCGGTTTGTCAACTAATCAGAATCTAGAGAATCGCTTTTCACACTGACTTGTGAAAAAGAAAAGCTTTTAGCCGTGTCGATCCACTTTTGCGAGTGTGCAATTTTACTTTGGGTTTTACCCAAATGTTTTAGTCGTTTGAATTTGATTTTGCTGGTGTGCAATTTATTCTGCGTATTTTTAGCTGGTTGATGGATGATATAGGATTTGTATGCTACACACCCGCTTCGCAGATTGATAAATATTGAAAATATATTTTCAATATGTAACGTATGTTTTGAAACGGACAGGCCAATGTACGTGTCTACATGATTTTGTGGTGGTGTTTTTAGGTGCCATTGGTGTAGAAAATGTTTCACTTACGTTGGTAATTGCTGGGGCTGTAGAATGTTCCGATGAACTTTTCGTGGTATGTAAATCTAAGTACGCTGGTTTTAGCCTGTCTATAGATACAGTGTCTTTTTTTTATTTTGCGACAATTTGGAAATATTTGGACTTTCTAGCCACTATTTGGAAAATCCTGTGTCAGTAGGACAAAAAGGTATTTTGCTGCCTCATTTCGTACGAAAACATGCACACAATTTTGGAAGTCTTTTGGTATGTAGAGAAACCGTCGTTTGTGTTCTAGTGGATGTGACAATGAGATCGTTTATCCTTTGCGTTAACTTTTGTACGAAGGACGTAGTTGGCTGGAGGTGTTTGGACTTGTCACAAAACTGTCCTGGTAACATCAAAGACGTTCCAAAAACCATTTCGAATGCTGTGCATCCTAAATCTTCTCTGATTATATTCCTGATGGACAACAATATTAATGGTAGGTTTTCTAACCATATTTTGGAATCGTTATTTGCTGTTATTGCTGTTTTAAGTTGTCCGTGGAAACGTTCTATTTACCAGTTGACACAGGGGTGATAGGCCGTTGTTGTTATATGCTTAACTCTCAATAGTTTGTGAACTCACTAAAGAGTGTAGATGTGAACTGAGAACCTTGATCTCTAGTAATTACTGAGGGACAACCAAAAACAGAAATCCACACATGTAATATGCTTTTAGAGATTGTTTCAGCAGATATATCTCTCAGAGGAACAAACACAGGCCATCTTGTGAATCGATCGATAATAACTATGTCAGTCTATTTCTGGAAAGGGGTCCACTATATCAATGTGAAGATTCGTGAATCTGCCGTCTGGTTTTAGAAATTTCCCAGGAGGGGACTTCGTGTGTCTGTTCACCTTGCTTCTTTGGCAATTTAAACAAGATTGCGTCCAGCTTTTTATATCCGTGTGCATGTTTGGCCAGACAAAACGACTGCTAATCAACTTGGTGGTTGGTCGGCTTTCTGGATGTGAGAGGTTGTGAAGATGCATAAATATCTTCATTCGTAATGAAGGTGGTGTGTATGGTCTCGTATTACCGGTCGCAAAATCGAAGAGTAATGTTTTTGTTCCAAATGTGACGTGACGTTCCTTCCTCTTGGCCAAGGTCAGCACCAACTACTCATGGAATTTATGTTGGCCACCGTTTTGAGTCCGAGGTCCTTTTGAAAGATGAAGGAAAACATAACATTGTCATTACTAGTGTTCACTGTAAAATCGTCTTCGTAGTCACCATTAAACGCATTAAGGTTATTCTCAATCCTCTGCACTGTTTTCAGTTGACAGTCAAACACTCTGAAATATTCGTATTGGAGGGTTAAGTAGTAATTGGTGGGGGATCTGTTTATTACTTCATAACAATATAGAACTGATCCCCCACTTAATACCCAGTAGAAGCCTTAACCCTCTAGGGTCATTCGTATCATATTTGATACAGTATGAAAACAAGCCTTGAAAGAAATATTTTCCTGAAAAATTTTTTAAGAGAAATATTTTATAAATTTCAAATGAAAGCAGTACTGACTGCTCAGTCAATGAATACCAAATGTTTCCTTATAGGGAAATACCAAATGTTTCCTTATAGGGAAATACTGTATCAAATATGATACAAATGGCCCTAGAGGGTTAAGTAGTAATTAGTGGGGGATCTGTTTATTACTTCATAACAATATAGAACTGATCCCCCACTTTATGCCCAGTAGAAGCCTTAACCCTCTAGGGCCATTCGTATCATATTTGATACAGTATGAAAACAAGCCTTGAAAGAAATATTTTCCTGAAAAATTTTTTAAGAGAAATATTTTATAAATTTCAAATGAAAGCAGTACTGACTGCTCAGTCAATGAATACCAAATGTTTCCTTATAGGGAAATACTGTATCAAATATGATACGAATGGCCCTAGAGGGTTAAATTTCTGCCGGAATGAATTGCGTCATGGTATTCTTTTTCTCAAAAACAATGTCCACCTGACCCTATTATATAGGGCAATAGACAAAATCAAAAACAAATAACGCGTATCGGCAAAATTGAAAATATAATATGGCAGCAATTTACCTATTGCACCCTATATTTGTGCGCGCATGTGTGTGTATAAGGCGGTTTAGATTGAAACATTACGCTCTGTAATAAAATTAAATGTTGTCGTCCGCTGTTTTACTTTGCCTAACAAATTTAGCTTTTTATCGGTTTTATTATTATTATGCTTGCTTTTATTTTTATCACCATTCCTTTTACTTATCGTATATTTTAACAACAACATTTTGTAGGAAAAGATATTTGATCTGATTCTAGAAGGAAACTGGCAGTTGGGGAATACAAAATCATTGCAATTTAAATGCATTTTAGCATTAATCCATTTCTTTCACTTTCAATTAAAACAAAACCGTTGAAAATATCAAAACCTTTTACGACTAAATTTTAACCTATAAATACATGAAACTTAACTTTTATGTTGATATATATATATATATATATATATATATATATCTATACAACGGTCTTTATTATAATAGAGCAATGAATTGTTTGAACATTATTTTTTATCGATACTGGTATTTAAGTAGATATTTTGTTTTTAATGAAATTGTCGGTTGCTTATAACCAAGTTTCGTTAAAATTCGTTGATTTCCGTAACATGTTTGCATTTGTTGACATTACGATACATTTCAGAGCAGTTGTTTACGATGGATCGAAAATTGTGTTATATAGGCTTGATAAAAACCTCGTTTAGAATGAAGGCTATTCGTGATCGAGAGGTCTAAGACGTTACCAGATCAAATGGCAGGTTCCCCTATATAGATAGGGGTCGCAGGTTCGAATCCTGCCGGATGGCACACATTTTCGTAATAAAAATTTATCGTAAATAATCAGGCCGGTAGAAATAAATATATAATACTGTTTCATTAATAACAGAATATCTACTTCAAAACGAGTATCGATTAAAAAATAATGTTCAAACAATTCATTTCAAATTGTCGGTTGCTTATAACCAAGTTTCGTTAAAATTCGTTGATTTCCGTAATATATATATATATATATATATATATATATATATATATACACACACACACTTTACTAATCATAAATAAGGCACTGTTAAAGAGGAAATACGCGGTAATTACTTTCATGACTGGTAGTAAAGTATATCTTTTAGTAAAGAGAATGAACTGAGCTGACGCTCTCTAACTGTTGTCTCTCTAATTAGATGAGCCGACGCAGCCTTGCTACTTTCTCTTTCTTCATCAGGTCTAAAGATAGGATATATATAGATATAAACACACACACACACACACACACACACACACACACACTAGTCTTTATTGTAATAGAGAGGATAAGCATTTGTTTAATTGTCTAGATGTCTGACTTTATATCTCATGTCTTTTTCAATTTTATTTTGTAAATTTCTCTATCAGGTATATGTATCATTATTAGAGATCAACGAATTACGGTCACAATATATATATTTTACTGGAGGTTTATTTAAGCGCGGCAGCCTCTCGAAGTAGTTACAGTGTAAAAGTCACAGTTTATGCGGATATATGAGAAAATGGCGTTTTGAACAGGTTATGATTGCAGTGATGGAGTAAACATCATCTTGAGAGTCGGTTCGACAGAACAATAGTTCGCTCGAAAAATGTGTTCAAGGAGAACTTCTCACCAAAAGAATACAGAAAGAATGTGCTTGGTTCAAGTCGATGCGTGTAGCATGAAGAATATTAGAAGTGAAGGCTAAAACTGGTGGAACTAAGGAATTTAGTTTCTTTTGAACATGTTCCATGAAAGTAGCGATGAAGTAGTGAGAGGCTTGCATTGTTTTGTCTTTGAGGGTTAGGTTGGAAAGTAATTTGTCACCCACAAGGACGCCTGATCGCTTTTTAATTCTATCGAGACTGGAATGTGATGACTGGTTAAATAAGATAAATACTTTCAAGGGGTTTCCCTGCTTTAGCGGACCAGGTAATAAAATTAAAAATATAACACACTTAAGAAATATCCACACATAAAAAAAAATACCGTATATCTTTATACTTCATCATTCGAGAACTTGAAACGGTCTCAAAATGACTAGTTAAATTTAAAATACCTGGATTTGAGATGATCCAAATAGTTGAATCTGGGAAAGCACTCGTTATGATATTTCATGTAGGGATCGTACTTTTATGCAGTCGGTATTGCTTCTACTGCGCAAGTACCATTCATTGTTTGTGCAATTAGAATGCATTTTAGCCTTAATCCATTTCTTACATTTTCAATTAAAACAAGACCGTTGAAAATATCAAAACCTTTTACAATGAAATTTTAACAGATTAATTATAAATACTAATACATGAAACATATTAACTTCAATGCTGATACGAGTGTATACCTGCAATAAAAATGACGGCAAAAGAGAATTATTATACATATATGTATATGCTTTCTACATTTCCATTTGATTGCAGATGATACGGTGATTTTTCTTTTCTTCAATTTTTCTTGACTAGGAATACAGACTTTTGTTACAAAATTCTGGAGAATTCTCTGAATTATTTGAAAGTAATATTTTCGGTACTCAATTTTTAGGAAATATCACCTTTAACATTTGCCTTACTTTGCTAGTTTTGCTGTCATGAACGCGAGCACTTTCGCAGAATCATAAAAAGTGTTAACTAATATAAATCACTATCTCACACCGTCAAGGCGGGAATAAGTTTCTGTCTACTGAGGCCATGTGGGAATTACATTCTGGTGAATTATTTTTATTTCAGCACATTTTGGATATTTGTGTACGGGATTTTCATCAACGCCCGTTATCCAGGTTGCCATGTTCCTAATTTTAAACGTTTCTGTGTGCTGTATATTCCACAAAACACATCATCATGCGCAGTTTTCATTATATATTTTGTAGATTTTCCGGATGACACTACTAGATCGCCATTACATACTACACAATTTTCTACAGCTAATTTATGTCTAATTCCTTTATATGGTCTTTCAGCATTTGAACAATTATTCTATTCATTAGTCTGTACCATTCTTTGTGCAAACAAGGGATCTAAACCAACTTATCCAAGTTTTAACAAATTCTGGGTCTTCTACATGCACACTTCATCATATAGGCAATATCTTAGTTTTATGATATTCACACTAGGAGTTGCTGTTGCATTCAGTATGTATTGGTTCTACAGTTCAAGTAGTATTCTTTTATAGCAAGCTTACTACTGAATAAATTTTCTAGATGATTAAGTTTATTTTCTCTTATTTAAATCCAACTACAGTAAACGCTGGACTATTTTAATACTAAAGACAACAAAGATATGAAGAATATTGCTGAACGTTCGAAGAATATGAAAGGAAATTTAAAGCAAATTTACAACAGCAGGGGAATTGCAACCATCAATATAACTGCTAAAACATTAAAACGGAAATAATAATTATGACTGTAATATGTAGAAGAGGAGCAAGATGAAGAGTGCTAAGAATACACCCATCATTTAAGAAAGCCAACACAAAAAGTCTAATATGTAATAAATACTTAAGACGATATATATTTTGAATCTCCCACCGCAGCAGCAATGAAAATTAAGTTATTGGTGAAAGCTGCGCATATGAAGACTTTTGAAAACAAAATTAAGATTTAAACTTTTGAACAGAAAGTACCTAACTAGTCGTCGATATTTGCCAGATCCATCACTAGCTTGAAAGCAGAGTTCTTAAGTGGGAAGAGACACTTTTATGGCAGCGCAAGACTAATGTTTTCCAATAAATGCCTAAATGTCTAAAATTTTAAAAAAGTATGGCTCACATCTCACCTGTCGTTTCACAAATGACGAGGTATTAATGATACAACTGAATTACCTAATTTTTACAGACAAAAGATGTGGTTCAGAAAGACCAGACATAGTCAGAAAACATTTTAGAAATATAAAATGCCAAAAAATTGATATGAATTGCCCATTGGATTCTAATATTTTTAAAAAGGAAAGTATATATTAACTTATCTTTAAATAGAAGTAAAAAAATTTTGGTAACTTAAAATTGATATTACCACTTTCGTAATAATGGCATCGTGTATAATAAAGAATGGTACGGAAAATGATTTGAATAAGATTACTGGATACATCAGTCTTAAAACAACAAGTAATTAATTTGTGCAGAACTGCGCATACCATAGCCAAAACCTTCTCCATCTAAACAAAACATCTCAAATGCGAATAGATAACTCACCTACAGCACTCATTTTGCTCATAGATCTCAGATGGAATTTGATAATTCGGCATTTAAGACTAATTTATGACTAGATATCACAAAAAAATGAAGAATATGAAGATGTTAAAGTTAGGAAATTTAAGACGTTTTGTCCATAGACAAAATAAAATTAATTCATGAAACGTGCCTTCAGTTTCTTGAAAAACTTCTTACAAACTGGAAATACAAAGAGTAGAACTGTCAATGTTAAAGTTAGCTTGCATAAAGAACATGCCGGTATTTTTTAATGTAAAATATTTTACTTTACACCGACAGAGTTAAAATCTACTTATTCTGTGAATATACAATTTATTATTATTTTTATTATTATTATTATTATTATTATTATTATTATAAAATAAAATGACTTGATCTTCTTATATTTTTCTACACTTAAAAGAACTCGATTTAAGAAAAAAAGGAAAACAGTTTATAAAAATGTTGAACAATATTTCGACAGTATGTCTCTGCTCGAGTTATATTTTTCGGAAAAAAACTCGAGAATAAAGATATATAAATCTACAAACAATTATAAGTTATTTTTTACAAACTTGTGTTTCTGCCTGCAGTCAGCGCGTCAAAATGAATGAGACGCCGCCATCGTGAAGGCAAAGAACTGAAACATACGTATAGTGATCTTGTTCATTTTGCAATTTCTGTTAGTTGATTAGCTACTAAGAGGAATTTACCAAGCAGCTTTGTATAATACTTATGGTACACTCTTGTCATTCTGTTCATTCCTCCAAAGCGGGGGGAATTAGTAATTTGTATAAGTAATTATCTTCATACGTTTTAAGGATCGAAAGGTCGATTTATTGCACATTAAAATGCTTGTCGAAATTATAGTCGTTTTGAATAAAAGGTTTTACAAGCACACTTGATCTCGTATTGTTGTCCAACATCTTACCGAGTGGCTACTAAAAATATTTAATTTTTCCACTGTACAATCTACATTCTATTAATTTAAACTTTTCATTCAAATTATAATAATAATAATTATTATTTTCCTAAACACTTAGAGTACTGCTGATTTTTATATAAGTGAGTTTCTGAAGGTTGGAAATTCCCACTTGTTAAAAAACAACACATTTAACACCAGAACTTCTTGTTCTTCTTCGTATTCTTCAATATATCGTGTTCCTTCGGGACGGAGGCAGTCATCGACTTTCCACTTCTACTTATCCGGTGTATCTGTAAATATCTCTTCTCTTGTTAACCCTCACAAACCCTGCTTCACCATCCATCTGCTCAAGTTCACCAAGTCTGTCACGCGTTTCTCCTGCCTCTTCTCTCTATCCGCCTCGTGAATATCAGATTCTTCAAGCTCTCCTTTATCATTACATATCCCATAAACTTCAGCTGTCTGTTAATGATGTCAAGTATGAGTCTCTTTTTCGTTTCCATCCTCCACAAAACCTCGGCGTTGCTCCCATGTCTGGTCCGTGGTTTCCCTTGAATCTTTTTACAGAACTACTCTTCGATATCTTCCACTCTTATTTGTTTTTCATCTTTGATGGGATTGTCAACTATTCGCTGCCATATTGAAAGACAGGTATCACATAACAATCAAGAACTTTTTTTTTTGTTTACAACGAAAATTTCTTCTCTCTCTATTTTCTACTGACCTTCTACAATGCATCCTTGGTCACGACACCACACCTTCGGTTTTCAGTGTCGCACACACCGTCCTCTGTTAGAACACTTTCCAGATATTTAAATTTCTGTACCGGCTTGATTTTGATACCCCCGGCCTGTAGTTGGCAGATAGGTTCTTCTTTTAATGATGACCATGCGTTCAGTTTCCTTGTAGTCTACATGCAGTTCTTTTTTGCTACTTCCCTAACTACTTCCTGTAGGATATCTTGTGGTTTTCTTTCTGTCAACTCTCAACACTGTATCATCCATAAACGACAATAATTCAAACATGAACGTGGAATTCATCACCAGAAAAAGGATTAGCGACATTAAAAACAAAAAGAAAAATTCTAATGAAAATGATTAATGATGTCCGTTTTCTTTTATATAAAAGTATTCAACATTCTTTTTAACAATTTTGCAGAAAAGCAGGTTTTTCAGAGTCAGTAAATGTTATTGCTCTTCCCAGTACTAAAGTGGAACTCCTTCCTAACCTCTTGTTCGAAAGAGCGTGAAATGTCAACATTTTCACGGTGAAACTATTTTCTCTTCATGTTATATGTGCTATCAATTTCAGCTGTCGCTATTGTTGATAGTCCTAAATTAATGCAACTTATATTTCTTAGTACAGTTTGTTGTGAATCTATAAAACCATTCCGCGAAGTTTGAAGAATGGTCCTCACTCAGGTCTACAGGCTTCATTCGCACAAAGCAATTTTAATCATTGAATTGAGAAAGGGGCTATATACAGTTGAGTGCATATATGTGTATGAATAGGTGGTGTATCATGCATGACATACACATAAAGATTTTGGTCAAACGACGTTAAGATGGTTTTTCTATGTAACTTTCTGTATATTCTATACTAAACTTATTTTCGCTAATTCAGACACCTAGAACTTTGAAGGGTTCAATATTTTTTCTAGATATTGATTTTTTTATAATGGATTTACCTCGTGTCTAGCTATAGATTTCAGTGTAATTCTTGATAGTCGCTTCTACTTTACAAACATTTATCTTCAGTTTGACTTCGTGGGATAGTATTTGCCAGTCTAAGAGCATAAGTAAATTCATATGAACGGGATTCCAGGGGGAAGATACTCGCCAGATAAGATGCTTTAAAAATATCGGTAGAAAAATCAGTGGTAAGCCAAATTACGTCGGTGAGAAAGTGGAGACGCCAAGTCATGATCGACTACATTCCAGATCTTTTCCATTTTGTTGAGAAACCCAAGATGAGTAGCAGGAGTACATGTTCAAATATAAGTTTTTAATATATATATATATATATATATATATATATATGTGCTGAATGTAGTTTTAAGCTATGTTATATGAATGAATTAATGTTCTCAATGGCAGGGATACTGTGCATGTAAATATTAGAATGGACATTGAAGTCAAAATCAAAAGGCGGCAGTATGTTTCATGCTAAACGCAATCATCCGTTCTGACGATACCGTTTAACATGAACAGACTGGCGTCTCTACGTCTTTTCAATGTCTACTTAGATATTTCTGTGAAAGATATAGAATATATATGAATTTGAATCCGTCAGAATAAGAGTGGAAGGATTAAGAAGTACATAAATTTACTATCTGGATTAAATTAATCTTCATCAGAAACTTTGCGATGAAGCTTAGATAAATGTAAAACATGTTAAATTTGTAAACGTATATTTTTTCTTATATATATATATATATATATATATATATATATCCAGGTGAAGAGAACCAAGAGTTTTAGATTTCTAAGTTCTCCGGCATATATTCTTTTTTAAAGTGTTCACTACAACATATATCTCAGATCCTAATATAATTATGATTTGATTTTCTTTTTATTTAAAATTAATTTACTTTACATTGCGACACGGAAATTTCTATGTTTCGAGATTTTAACTCATCATCAGACAATGTTGACTTTTTGCTATGAAAATGATTTACTTTTGAATGTTTAAAACAAAACGATTTTTATTTAAACAGTTGAGTTGAGTGGGGGAAAACAGAAAAATATGTGTGTGTGTTTAATTAAACTAATGTTCAACTCATAAAATTTGAAAATACTGGTAATATGTTTGGGGAATACAGGCTTTCTTCCTTCAGTTTTAACAGAAAAGTGTCAATCAATTAAGCTCTCTTCTACAATGCTCTCTTCTGGTGCGATGAATCTATTCTTGTTAAAAGATCAAGATTGTTTTATCCTTCTATGTGTCCCATCATTTTTTAAAAACAAAAAAGAAAAATAACATTTTTTTTCTTTATCTGACTAAAAGGGACCTTTGTGTATGATTGTAGTATTTTTATTTTGGTTTTGTGTGCATTTTTCCTAACTTTTTCTTAAACACTTCATTTGTAAGAATTTTAGCATCTATTTAATTAATATTATACAAAGCAAATTATTGGATGTATGCAAGTTAATGGATATTCTTTTATGAATAATTTTTAACTATACTATAAGGTGAGCATTTTACAATGACATTTGTTTCATTACGTTTATTTAATACGATTTTATTCTAAAGAAATGTTATAATATATGACTTTTCATAAGACATAAGGTGCATGGGTCGTTTAAAACCTTACATATTCTAGCGTTTTTAAAACTTTTCCATTTTATTGGCGGAGTTTTATTTGAATTCTTTTTAAAACTCTTGGTTCTCTTCCAAAAATATTTCGATAAGGATGTTGTATTTTTGTACTTATTAAATAAAAAAGGGTGTACATAAAATATCTTTTCAGCAAAAATATTACAGTGATAAAATATGGCTTCTGTAAGGCACCTTTTTTCTCAAGGACACTATATGGTTCCTACAATTACATTTATTAGTGTCTAAATTATTGATTTAATTTTTTTCGATGACTTTTATTTTACATTGGGTTTAATTTTTTTTTATTTAAAAAAGGAATCTTTATAATTTTTTCCAGATTATACGTAAAACTGTAACATAATCTTAGAATATTTTTTATTGAAAATCTTACTTTATGGATTCTTGTTCGGAAAATGTTTCTTTAAAAAGAAATTTCTGCTAACCATTTGGTTGGAACGAGGTGTATACCAAAAAATGTTTCTATCTCTATTTTCTCTTCGGATAGATCTTTTCTTTTACATATTTAATATTTAGGCTATTAGTAAATTTATTTTTAATGCAGTTTTATAAAAATTACTGTGCTTTTCAAACACTTTTTCATGTGCAGAATTTTTACTAATTCTATATTCTATGACTGAGAGTACATGTTTAATTATGTATGGAGAATGGGTAGATTTTGTGTTGATATATAAAGGATTGTATTTGTTTTTTTATATTATTTTCTAAATATAAAGTAACAGCACGGAAGTCTACTATTCTATATTTGTATTAATAGTCACTTTTAAACGAAGGTTTTTAATTCTTTTTATATAAACTTACTAATTTTATCTATTTTAAGATTTGTGGAATTCTTAACTACCATAAGACCATTATCCCTGTATAATCCAATATCTTCTATATTTATATCGTTATAGACCGTACGATTATATAGCACAAATAAGCCAACCAGTTTTGAAGACCTGCAGAGTCTAAAGATCTCATTGTTATATCAACATTTTCCTTGAAATTGTTTTTTGTCAACTGTTCTTTGTGTGTGAGAACAGATTTTTTTGCATTCATTATGTTACTTTCCTCCTCTATTAGGTCCGAATAAACAGTGGCAAATTCTAATGCAGTAACAATTAGTTCCCATGATATCGATGCGTATAATTCCTCAATATCGATAGGGATTGAAGAAGAGTTGTTTTTTTCTTTTAATATTACAAAATTAATTTTTTACGTCAGTCGTTTCGTTCCGTAGTTTTAATCCAAATTACTCCATAATTTCCTTATTTACTTTGTCGAGTATATTTTTTACTTATTTTTCCAATCTCAGTTCTTGTGGAATTTATTATCCTTGTTGTAGGATTTGGATCAAAAGTTGGTATTTTATGGTGATATAAAACTTCTTTGCGTTGAGTTTTTCTACTCTATCAATTGTTTTCAGTCTATCGGTGATTTTCTTTTTTACTAGAAGAATTTATATCTTCAACTAAATTTTAATATTTACTTCTTATAGTTGTTTGTTACGTTTTATATAATTAGGGTATTATATTCCTGTGGTGTTAATTTAAAGATATTTGCTGTTTTATCCGATTTGATAAATATTTTATTAGATTTTATAATTTCTTTCACTATCCTTTCAAGGAGCTGTTGGAAATATTTTTTTCTTTTTTGAAAAATGATACTATTTATTATATCTAGTTAATCATTTTTAAATCCTCAAAACTTTTCAATATATGGAGTTGTTTTTTTACTTTTAAAACCATATAATTTCTGTACTTTAAGAACATTTTCCATTATGTAATGAGAAATAAGATTTACATCTCATTTTTCGAATTACAACCTCCAGTTTGTATAATAATTTTTTCAATTTTGTTAGTATTAAATATATTTTTCAGAACGATAAAGAAAATTTGATTTTCCATATTTTGTTAAAAAAATAAAAGTTTACAGTGCTTTACTTAGATGAGAAGAATTTATATTCAGTGGAAGAGAACCAACATTTTTGGAATTCTGAATTCTCCGGCATTAACTTATACCCTGGTAAATATATTTAATGGTGAATATCTTTGTTAAATGTCCATACAACTACTCTGAAAATACTCTTGGATCACATGAGCTAACAGCAGTGTAATAAACACATGTTGGACAACTTTTGTCTTTATTGTTATCAGAAATTAAATATAAAATACGATGTTTATGACTAAACATGACAAACATTCATTGTCTGTTATATTTAACAATGTTTTTATACACACACACACAAACACACATATATATATATATATATATATTGAAGAAGAATTTATGATTAGGCTTTCGTTTTCTTCTGAAGTCTTCTCATTCTATTTCACTCCCATTAGCCTCTTGCATTTAAGTGGCATTATCATCTTGTCTGGTATGAATATATATATATATATATATATATATATATATATATATATATAGGGTGTTCGGATTTGACATGAAATAGTAATGTCACAGAGTCGAAGCTCTATTGCCACCGGCGGTCACTCTTACTGTGAGCGACACTACAGACGCGCGTGAATGCTGTCAACTATTTTATCCACCTCACTATTCACAATTCATTACAGCGCTAACTGAATTCGTTCACTGGCACGTGACTGCAGGAAAAAAGTCTCAGAGCCAAAATAATTGTCAAAAGAGACAAAATAAAGAGTTCAATAAAATGATTTACTCTTGCAATCGTTGAAAAGAAGTGGGTAGAAATTAATGAAATATATAGATATCACAGAGATGCATAGATAGATATAATCAACATAGATAAATAAATTTAAATACATATACATAGAGAGGGGCGAGGGAGAGATAAAATCAGCAGAGATACGTAATTATCAGAATAGATAGATATATTAACACACACACAAACATATATATATATATATATATATACAGGTATCTATATAGAATCAAGAGATAAATAGTATAAACATATATAGATTGTTAAAATCAACAGAGATATATAGGGTGAGAGAGATATAGAATCAGAGAAATATTGTAATTAGCATAGATAGACATAATTAACAGGGATAGATATCTATCAACAAATATAGATGAAGTTATCTAGATAGAATCAAGCGATACATAAATATAAACAAATATATATCAACATATATAAATAAACATATACATAGATTCAACAGGTGTATATATATATATATATATATATATATACACATATCTCAACGGAGATAAATTGTTTTACCAGTTAAATAGATGATAACTCTTAGATATATAGATCGTTCTGTGACATGAATAACCAGGAAGTAAGTTGGCTTTGCCATTAAAAAAGTGAGTAAAAAAGAAAAGATGGAGGAAAGTTGATGAACCGACTGAGAAAGCGAAAATATTTTGAAAAGTAAGAAAGGTGGAAGATGAAACTGATAGGATAAAGAGAAACAGAAAATAAGTAACGTTTAGGGAAAGGATAACGTGGGAATGGTAAAATGTGTTGCGTTTCGTGTAAAAAAAAAACGCATATCAAGATGGAGAGGAGTAAGAATTATCTAGTGAATACGCAAAGGAAAGATCGGCTTTAAGTAAAAGAAAGAATAATGGCTGAAGAAGATTGCAAAACTCAAAGAGAAGTGATAACGCACATTAAAACTGAAAGTTGAAACTGATATAGTGAATGTCAGTCAGTCAGTTAAGTGCCATGCGCGATACACTCTTGGGCGATCATGTCTCGAAAGAGACATGACTGACTGGGCAGAAGATTATCCCGCAGTAGGTTGCCATTGCTTTCTGCGGTAGATTGGTTGCCGACCAAGGCTATAGAACCCAATCTGTCCTATTATTTAACCCATAACTAGAGGGAAGAGATGGATTAATACCTTTCCCAAGGGTATTTGCGCGTAAGTGTATGCAAGGTTTTCAACTGAAATTTAAACTCGGTTCCCCAAGTTCTCGTTCCGAGTCGATATCCACTGCGCCACAACGCACTTAAATAAAAATAGACGCTTACAGCACCTGGTATTCCCAAGCGGTCACCCATCTAAGTACTGACCAGGCTCGATGTTGCTTAACTTCGGTGATCGGACGAGAACCGGCGTATTCAACGTGATATGGCCGTAAGCATAGTGAATGTACGGTAAGAGAAAGAAAGGTGAAGGTAAAAACCACGATGATGGAGTGAAGCAGAGTTGATGATAAAAACCGGGAGAGAAAGAAAGGCTTTGAAAATTTGACACTTACAAGGCAGTTTAAAGTTCAAAAAAGCATAGAAAAGCAACGCACACCCTAACTGGCGAGCTCTAGTGAAGGCTGCCAGAACAGACTATGAGAGAGATGACAAAAAGAGCAGAAATAAATTGGAAACCCTGGCTATCCCCAGTTTCCTATGGTCTGAAGAGGTACGGTCCGTAGTAGAAGAAAAGTAGTAAGACATAAAGACAAATTGTTAATAAAAAATAAAGAAATAATGACACGTTAAATACAGTTTAAAAAGTCATGGTATAATCCAAGAATAACAATTATAAATATTACCCCCCAATTTGAAAAATTTCAGAAAAGAAAAAAAAATTGATCAGACCAATGACGATGCAAAATGAAGAAGGTGAGAGAAAATAATTTTGAGATCAGTCATTTAAGTGCCATACGTGTTACTCACTTGGGCGCTCATGTCTCGAAAAAGACATGACTGACTGGGCAAAAGATTATCCCGCAGTAGATTGCCTTTGCTTTCTGCGGTAGACTGGTTGCCGACCAAGGCTATAGAACCCAATCTGTCCTGTTATTTAACACAGGACTGGAAGGAATAGACGGATTAATACCTTTCCCAAGGATATTTGCGCGTAAGTGAATGAAAGGAATTATACGGAAATTCGAACTCGGCTCCCCAATTTCTCTTTCCGAGCCGATATCCAATGCACCACAATGCACATTTTGAGATAAGAGGAGTTAAAATGAAAAAGGTAGAACAAAAGAAAACCAGAAAGATACAATGTAAGAGATTGTGGGAGAAAACAGTTTGTGGTTGATAGTTGTTTTATTTTTTACAACTTACCAAATGTTACAGGTTAATTAAAGCCAGAAAAATATTTTAGATTGCAAGAAGTTTTCGACATAACAACAATTCATTGATACAAATTCCACGAATTAACAACAATTCATTGATGCAAATTCCACGAATTAACAACAATTCATTGATGCAAATTCCACGAATTAACAACAATTCATTGATGCAAATTCCACGAATTAACAACAATTCATTGATGCAAATTCCACGAATTAACAACAATTCATTGATGCAAATTCCACGAATTAACAACAATTCATTGATGCAAATTCCACGAATTAACAACAATTCATTGATGCAAATTCCACGAATTAACAACAATTCATTGATGCAAATTCCACGAATTAACAACAATTCATTGATGCAAATTCCACGAATTAACAACAACATTGATGCAAATTCCAACGAATTAACAACAATTCATTGATGCAAATTCCACGAATTAACAACAATTCATTGATGCAAATTCCACGAATTAACAACAATTCATTGATGCAAATTCCACGAATTAACAACAATTCATTGATGCAAATTCCACGAATTAACAACAACAATTGATGCAAATTCCAACGAATTAACAACAACATTGATGCAAATTCCACGAATTAACAACAATTCATTGATGCAAATTCCACGAATTAACAACAATTCATTGATGCAAATTCCACGAATTAACAACAATTCATTGATGCAAATTCCACGAATTAACAACAATTCATTGATGCAAATTCCACGAATTAACAACAATTCATTGATGCAAATTCCACGAATTAACAACAATTCATTGATGCAAATTCCACGAATTAACAACAATTCATTGATGCAAATTCCACGAATTAACAACAATTCATTGATGCAAATTCCACGAATTAACAACAATTCATTGATGCAAATTCCACGAATTAACAACAACATTGATGCAAATTCCACGAATTAACAACAACATTGATGCAAATTCCACGAATTAACAACAATTCATTGATGCAAATTCCACGAATTAACAACAATTCATTGATGCAAATTCCACGAATTAACAACAATTCATTGATGCAAATTCCACGAATTAACAACAATTCAATTGATGCAAATTCCACGAATTAACAACAATTCATTGATGCAAATTCCACGAATTAACCCATAACTAATGGAAAGAGAAGAGGTGGATTCCTTTCCCAATTGAATTTGTGTATATAAGTGAATACAAGGAACCTGAAGGGAATTGGAACTCTGATCACCGATTTTCAATTCCAAGCCATTATTCATTACACCACTTGCACAATCAAGCTTACAGCACCCGATCCAGACAGTGAGTTATTGGAAGTTTTTAATATTAACTCCACGTACTGATTTTTTTTTATAAAGGATTTACTGCGTGTCCTGTTACATCTTTCATTCTAATTCTAGATCATAATTTCTATTTTGTAATGATTTATCTTCAGTTCGACTTCTTGGAACACTTTTGAGAGAATGTTGGTATTTTTAGTTCAAGATCCTCAAATTCGATATAAAGAACAAAAATAATAGCAAAAAAAAACAAGTACAACGCCACTAAATCCAAAAGGATCAAGTAGTCAACCATTTAAGTACTAACTAGTTTCGACCTTGCTTAGCTTCGGTGATTGTACGGGAACCGGCATTTTTAAGAGGTATGTCCGTACGCCAGAGGAAAATTGTAAGATGAAGAGAGGAAATAATGAAAGTTAAAAAGTATTGGATGCAGGAGCGATAACGACGAAACAGTTGAGTAGGTTCCTCGAGAAAAGATGGAAATAAAGAAGCGATCAAGAAAGAGAAACAGTTGCTAAAAGTGAGTCTGGAAAAAAAGGAAACATGAAGAAAAAATATATGATTAAAAATAATAAAAAAAAGGATTAGAGAGAAAAAACGAAACATGCAAGAACGGATGCGTGAGAATAAATATTTGCCTAAAAGAAATGAGAAAAGGATAAAAGAATGTTAGAAAGAGAAAAGAAAGACAAGTGAGAGTAATTTGGTCGAGGAGAGATTTTTTTTTTTTTTGTAAAGAGGGTGATATTATCGATTTAAAGAAAGAAGAGAGAATTAAATTACGAAAGAAAGGGGCTAAATGTTTCAGGTAAAAACAGGAGAGGGCTAAAAAAAGATATAGCATCGAGAAGAAAATAGAGATGAAACGACAGGCTTGAAAGGGAATGAAAAAAAGAGCTGAGGAAAATAAAAGCAGAAGCTGAAAGATAAGTGAAAAAAAAAAAGAAATGTTTAAAAAAGGTTTAGTTATGTAAATAGAGTAGAATAATGGTAATAATGAAGAAAAAAAACCCTTTAGGGAGATTGAGTCCGGGTAGCGAGAAAGTTGCTGCTGATAAAGAAGAGAGAGACGGGGGGTTACTTAGAAATCAGAGTAAGTAAACAAAGAGGTAGAGAAAGAGGAAAATTTTCTAATAAAAAATGCAGAAATAAAAGGATATATTTAAAGGAATAAATAAGTAAAGAGAAAAGGAGTGACATGAAGCATGATTGGACTAGAGAAAGAAGAAATGGGAAATAATGACTTTCAGGAGAAAGAAAGATGGAAAAAAACAAAGAAAGAAAAAACGATAAATAACAAAGAAAAAGAATACTCGGAAGAAAATTAAAAGGATGATATTTCCGACAGAGAAGAAGAAAATGAAATTTTTAATTGGAGTAGATAGACTAAACTATCGCCCGGTTCACACTCCACCTTCGTCTATTGAACAGATTAAGAGGCTCATCCCTTGTTCCCTGTTTAGGATGTGGTTTCCGGCTTTCTCTTCCAATCTTTTCACTCCTATGTAGCCCTCTGCACATCAGTGGCGTTACCGCCTTGCTCGGGGTGATATGATTAAAAAAAAAAAAGAATGAGCGTAAAGTATTGATGAAATATACAATGGAAAACGAAAAATAGAATATGAATGAAGAAAAAGAAAGAAAAAAAAAGGAAAATCAAAGCCGAAACAAAGATGATAGGCACAAAAACTAGGGTCTTAGTTAAAAGCTAAAAAAAAGGCAAACGAATGAGTTTAAAAAGAGAGGTGAAAGTAAAATGAAGTGAAACTATAAAATAAAGAGAGAGAAAGAGTGGGGGGGTATGATTGTTGATAGTAAAGAATAAAATCTAATAAGAGAAAGAGCAGTGAGAATGAAAAAAAGTTAAAATAGAAAAAAGAGAGAAACATTGAAAGACAGAGGGGCTGTCAAAGCGAGAGTAGATATTAAGAAACGTGATAGTAACAGAAAAGGAGTTAGAGAAAAGAAAAGAGCTAAGGAAAAAGAAGATAAAGAACATAAAGAAAACGTAGAGAAGAAAAAAGATTGAAAGATAAATAAGTATTAAGATTTTGAAAAAAGAGTGTTTGTGTGCGCGAGAGAGAGAAAGCGTAGTAAAAGGAGAAAAAAAGGATGTAGAAAGATTAGAGAGAGAGAAAAAGAGAATTTAAGAGAGCGATAGCGAAAGAAGCTTTAAGCATCAAAAAAGAGGAATTAAAAGAGAAAGCTTGGCGATGAGAAGATAAAATAGAAAGAAAATCGTTGCGATTAAGAAGAGAAACAGAGTGTTGGTGAGAAGTGTGGTGGGAATAGAGGGGAAATGCGTTAAGTTTAAGAAGAAAAATGAGAGACCATTACTGAAAGAGAGAAAGAATAAGGAAAGACAAAAAGGAAAGCGGTGAGCTGAGTGAGGTTTGATGCCGAGAGTGAAAAAAAAAAAAATAGTAAAAGCGAGCTTGGTATCGCGTTCGGATGTTGATCGCTGTTACTACACTCTGTGTCTAGGCGTGCGTTCGTGTATTTTACTCTTACCTCTTTCGCATACATCTACCTGACTGTGTGTGTGTTCGCCTGCATTATTCTACAGACGGACCGGCGAAACGGACCACAGGAGTCAAATCACAATCTCTTAAGCACCAATGACGACAACCACAACAGGGGCTTCATCTGATGTACATATTTATCCAGGATTCAAACTACGCGCATATATTCACATTCGTGGACAAGCATCCGCGCAACGTGTCGTCTGCCTCGCTCGTTCACACACTCGTATACTCCAAGCAGGTCTGGATATAAATTATAAGCCATCGAGGGAAAAAAAGAAAGACCTGGATAAATGATCGAATGCAACCGGTCTCATCTATAAGATTTCTTTTCAAAAGAAGGAGAAGAAAAAAGTATTTAAATTAAAAGTTACAGTTTTACTCCTCACGAAAGAAACAAAGGGTCAAGTGTTAAAACTGAAAAGCCGATAATTTTATTTTTAAATTTAAGTGATATATTTTTTTCTATTTATAAACATTATTAACTATTTATTCAGAAATTAACGAGTCATATTCCTTTTTTTTATTTCCACTTTTGCCATCTTATTATCGTTTTTGTTTTTACAACTATTTTTTTACGAGCGTGTTTGCCTGCCTTCTCGGATGTAAACAAATATTAAATAAAAAAAAAAGACGGATAAAGAGTGAAAAATATAAACAAACAAAAAACAAAGCCTCGGTGAAGCCTGTTACTTTACTGGTTCCTGGAAAAGGATGTTTAACTTTCGACCTGGTCATTCTGTCATCAACGCCGGCACCTGCAAAATAACTAAGCATTAATTACAGAGAATACTTGCTTTACACTTTTAGCCCTGACATACGGGTGTTTATTTAAAGTGCCAACCCACTTCGATCGACTATATCCCCACTAGTTTTTATTTTGTTTTATTTTTACAATTACAAATGCAGATATAGCCCACCTGTCACTTATAGGGATTTGGCTCATTTTTCTCCCTTCTGTACACAGACACCCACACACCCATAAAGAAACGAGCAATTTACACAAGCAAATATTAATTAAAATTAAAATTATATAAATTATACTCGAGTATACACGCTTGTATTTTCATAAACTCATCTTTGCAGGAAGCAGTAAAAAACTTATTTCAGTTGATGTAAATGCATAAATTGAAAGCAACTAACTCATAATCAGAAAGCACATCAGGCATTTTAAAAAATTTAATTATAATGATAAAAATACATTTTTGAATATATATATATATATGTGTGTGTGTGTGTGCGTATGTAACCAAACAATAATTTTCAAAAATATGTACTAATGCATTAGAAGTCAGTACATAAGTTACATTTACATATTCTATTTTAATTATAAACACTTATAAATAATAAAAATTTATAAATATATATTTGCAAACCTGACACGCGAAAGCGTCGAGTAAAAATCTATTTGTTGCAAAACGTCTAGGCCAAAACCACTAATTACAAGCGCATATTGAAATATTTGAGACTGGAAATGAAGCCTATATAACTACACATGTAAACACCGCGAATCTCATTGGAGAATTATTATTCAATCCCAAAAACATATGTCGCGCCTGTTGTCCGAACACGTTCGCAAGTAACTCACTGTGAACTACATATACACACACTGGACACACCTTTAATTAAAACAAGGTGATATACACGCTTTTGAGAAAAAGTACTGACAATAACATATAGCGACGTTTTAACAGCGTGCTTGCACACGAGCAATTCACGAACAGGTATATTCCAATAGACACAATGTTACTAACATTTACAGAGGCTCAATAATATATATACTATATATATCAATCTCTCTCTCTCTCTCTCTCTCTATATATATATATATATATATTACAATTACATACATATATGATATACATATATATCATTACATATATTTTATGTACACTCCTCTGGATATTTTTCGTACGTATCTGAGTTTGTTTATATACGTATCGATTAAGGTAACGTTACTCGTCTGACAGCCTTTACTTTCTTCAATTGGACTTGTTATTTCCTCATCGATAACTTGGCAACAGTGAGGTTTCTTGCTTCCTCTTCTTCTTATAATTCTTCATATTATTCTTAAAAATTATTATTGTTACATTCTTTTTCGTCGACTGCAGATACTCTGTGAGGAAACTGGTTGTCATACATGTCGGATATCTGCGAACTGTCAGGAAAGTGTCGAATGTATTTTTAAGAATTTCGCATAGAGGCGTCTTTATTCTCCTGTTTCGTTCAAAGTTCATAAAATTTTTAAAGACATAAACTCAGTCTAACCGAGGCTATCACTCCGTCTTTCTTTATTCTCCTCTCTCTTACACACACACACACACACACACACACACACACACACACACATTTCTTTTAGCTTATTTATTAAATATAACCTTATATTTCGATATCTATATTTCTTGCAGACGCCCCGGTTCATTTCCGAGGCTGCATTTTATCTAGCTATCAACTTGCATCTAGCACAAGATAATAGACAGGCTCACTTCATTAGCGGTTTGTGAAATAATTTGAAAAAATAATTAAAAAATAAAAAACACAAGTTTATTTCCGATTTGAATCTAGCAATTTAGAATCTTACCTCTATTAGTTGACAGGTATCTATCTATCTACGTGTATACACAAGGACATAAATTCCTTTATTATTTTCTTCTAACAGCTGATAGCCTCAAATACTAATATTCAGAATCCAGCCCTTATGCCCTTTTAAACAACTGGAAAAATTATCTTTAAAGTTTCGAAACTAATAAAAAGAAGCATTTAAAATCTGTCGATTTTTGTTAAATATATATTTTTGTTGGGTATATTTATATATATCAGCAAATATTAGCGTACTTGTAAAATTCACGAAAACGGAACCGTTTTTTACTGAATTTAGTACGACCGGTTCGATTTCTAGGTTTTTAAAATTGCTTATTGGGGATTCTTTGTTTCTATGCCTTATCCTGTACACGCACTTAAAATATTACATGAGGATCCGGTCATTTATAATGGATTATAGATAGTATTACATTTTTTTCTTTTTTTTTCTTTTTTTTTTTCGTAGTTTTTTTTTTATTTGTTTTTCCTAGCTGTTATGCAAATGTAGTTTTTAAATGTATATTAAATTGTAAATACTTTTTTTTTTCATTTAATACATTAGCATTTTCTAACATAGAAATTAGTTATATATTATGCTTTTTAACTTCGTTATTTCTTTTCTAAACTGACGTATTCTTCGTGATATATATTCATATCTATATAGTCATACGAATGCTAATATGTGATAATATAAACATGGATATGTATTTTTTGTAGTTAGTGGGTTTTCGTCTTCTTTGAAATATTATTACGTTTAAAATAATTTTTCGTACATTTTGTATTTTAAAATTCATAAAAAACTAAATATAAATAAAAAAATATTATTTTATTAATTTATTCTTGCTAAAATTCTGAGTGATAACGTTTTATTCTAAAAAAAAGAAATAAGCAAAATTTTGTTAAACGAAAAATCTCACATTTTTTATCAACGAAATTATTAAACTTTTAAGCATATTTCAGCAAATATTTCAAAATATATAGTTACTCATGTCTATTTGCATAAATATAAATTTATATTTATAAATATATGAATTTGTATAACTTGTGCAGTGTGTAAATGTGGTGTCTTTTATTGTATCGATTTAAGCGTGATTGATTTTTATATAAACGATTAAATTATCGATTCTTAATCTTCTTTATTTAGAGTTGTTTTTTGACAGCAAGAAAACAAACAAAAAACTAAAGAAAATATCGAAAAAAATTTCATTTTATTCTTCGGACGCTTTCAGTCCTTTGTATTGTAAATATATGTTCATAAATAAGTATATGAATCGGAAACAATCATTAAATCATTTTATGTCTACAATAAATATCATCTTCTAATGCTTTTTCTTCAAGATATTTATATTTTCGTCTGGTTAACAATCTGTCCAAGAATTTTGTATGAAAGTTGCGCACACTAAACTAAAAAAAAATAAGTTGAAAAAATTAAACACGTAATAAAATTTTGAAATATGATATAAATTTAAATTTAAAAATATATCCCGTTCAAATATTCACGTTCTTTTCAACAAACGTTTTTCTATGAAATCCCTGTCTTTTTACTGTGAAATATTTAACTTAAATTTTTTATGAATACTTTTAAATATATTCTTTAATAACGTAATGAAAAAAACAAATTATATTTACATCTTTTATCTTTAAAATCTCATCCTTACTAAAAATTGAATTGCAACCTCTTTCATTTCGTTATCATTTCCGCTTAATTTTCCGCCTTTTGCCAAATACTTTTTCCATCTTCGTCACAATTGTTGCAACGTTTTATATCTCGAGAAAAACACAAAAACAAAAAAGACATATAGAGATTGGCATATTTAAAATTTTTTTACAACTCCGGAGCCAACGTTTCACTACTTTTCTATAAAATCCTAAACATACCATTCCTTTTTATTATTATTTACGTAAATCAATTTTGCAAGATTTTTTATCACACTTTTTCGATCAAAATAACTAAAAAACTGAAAATATTCATAAAAAATGTATTGCATTATTCAGCTATTAGTGCAAAATTTCCCTCTGTTTTCTTTATAAATAAATTATATAACTTGTCGGATATCCCAAAATAAAGTACTTTTTAATAAAACGTCAGCTACTTTTATGATGACTGTAACGATTTTATCTTAATGTTAAGATTGCCTGTTACTTATATAATTACCTAAGATTAATAAATGAACATGCTGAATTGATTTTACTCTATAGTAATATTCAAACTTCAGAAAAATCACCTGAAAGAAAGACACACAGACACATTAAAACGTGCATGTACATCAACATACAATACGCACAATAAATGACACCTGGTTTTATGATTTAGCGTAAAAAAATACGGGCATTCCTCTTTTTTTATAAGCGCACAAAAACGCAAACAGAAAAAAAAGATTGCTGGAGTTAAAATAATATATATATATATATATATATATATATATATATAAGAAAATCAGGAAAAATCGATTGTGTGTGGGGAAAATATTTAGCCTGGCCATTTTTTTAAAAGAAAACATTCAAAAACAATACGAAATAACGAAAAGAACAGTAAAATAAAGAGTCCGGAATTTTTTAATAATAATAATAAAAAAAGAACTTTGTTATTAAATATTTTAAAGATAGCTATCCTGAAAGGAACACGTTTTTACAAAAGTCACCTAGACATCCAACGGAAAAAAAACTAAACACAGCAAAAAATATACTAATATAAAATAACATTTGTGTTAAAAAAAGGGTCATTGTTCTGTATTCACTCCTAAATAATTAAAATTTCGGAAGTTATATATACCGAAATATACCGTTTATCCTCTCAGTCCCTTAACTAAAGGAAAAAGAAGCATTTACAAAAATCCAGCAATAATTCCATATACGAATATATGGTGAGTAAAGCCTGAAAAAAATAAAATAAAAATCGCCAAGTAAAAAATTTGCATCACATAACAAGTGGGAAGAAGCTAGCAAATATGGATAAACTACGCCAAAAATTACAACTTCCCAAGGCCCAATCATGCCACGAGGTTGGAAGCCTTAATGATTTCGTACGGGATTCCATGTACCTGGCCTGGCCGGTGGCCAGTATCGCCGCCGACGGACGTCGCAGTCCCCGGCGACTTTTACCACGACAGCAAGACGCCATCGACGAAGAGACTGAGGGAGAAAGGTAACGAAAAAAAAAAAAATTAAAAGGTTTTGTTTGTAAAGTGTTTTTTGTTGTTTTTGTATTCTTTTTTGTTTTTTATTATATTCTTCTGTCTTATTTGATTCAAAATATTACGTTGTTTGAAAAAACCAGTGATAATCCAAAAGCATTCGATTGATTATATATTCAGATTGAAATATTCACAAAATATTATGTACAAATTCTTTTTTTTGATCGTCTGATCTCCCGTACTTTGCGGTACAATGGATATTATCACGGAATGAGGAATCGGAGAGTCGAATTCGTTTTATTTACTTACGCACAAATACCCTTGAGAAAGTTATAATCCATCTCTTCATCCTCCGGCTATAGGTTGAAAAGCAAAACAGATTGGGTTCTATAGCCTTGATTGGCAACCATTCTATCGCAGAAAGAAATGACAACTTACAGCCAAAAAATATTCTCTTTCGAGACATGATCGCCCGTGTGTGTATCATGTATAGCAGTTAAATGACTGAATGACCGTGCATCCAAAAAGATGCTCATGGATATTCAGGTAAACTGCATGCAACAAGAATTGCTCACATTATTTCAGAATTAGGCTTAGTTAAGCAGTTAATTTATATTAACAGAACCTCGCTAAAACGTGAATTTCTTTTATGACTTTTACGAGATGTCAGAATCGATTATTTTTCTATATCGGCTGACGTCATTAGAACTAGCGCATCTACTCGTTTCATAGCATATCATCTACTTTACGTTTATTCAAAGTTTGTTGTCATTGCAAAGAGGAGCTTTTCATACGGTGCAATGTTTACAGTGCAGAACGAACAAGCGTTTGTTAACTTAGAAAATTCCTTAGACAACTGAGCAAATATTGCTTTTAGTATAATTATATACAACAGCCATATACTTGTAGACAATCGTGAAGGAATGTAGAGCTAACAGCAGTGCCCATCGTTCTAGGATCATTGGAAACGATCCTAAAAAATAAAGCAAAGCCTAGGGAAAACAAAAACTAAATGCGATCGAGAAACGTGACCATACAGCAACAATACTGTGGCAGAAGTTAGTGCAGTTTTTTTTAACCTTTTTAAGCAACAGCACACGTAGGAGCAAATGAAAATGTCACTGCACACTTAGTAACATTTTTAAAGGCTATACATTTAAGTGTGATGGAATAAAACTATAGATTTACAAAACGAGAATACACAAATATGAACTGACTTTATTTAAATTATTCTATCCAAATATTAGTGCAGTTTTATACCATTACGGTTTCCACATACATACACACACACACACACACACGTGTATAATGATAATATACACACTAAAATACTGCCTCCTTCTACCGAGCGCCTCTAACTCAGAGGTAGAATCGCTAACTGACGCCAATACGGTCGGGTTTCAATCCTGGGTAAAATGCAATCGACTGTCTAACCGTACTGATGAGCTGTCATACAGCAAACCAGATCTTTCTGCGAATGACTATATATATATATATATATATATATATATATATATATATATATATATAGCTATAGCTATTGGGCGTGTTTATACGCGCTAAAAGCCTGCCTTCTACTACCGGACGCTCGTGGCCTAGGGGTAGAATCGCCGACTGACGCCTATTCGGTCGGGTTTCAATCCTGGGTTAGGAAGCGAACGGGGTCTATGCCGTACTGATGCGCTGTAATACAGCGAAACAGATCTGTCTGCGGATGACTATATATATATATATATATATATTACGCATCATTGCTCAAATCCCTCAGCTACACGAGCGTGTAAAATTCAAAACATAACTTTAAAAACTGCCTAACTTAAAACTCTAACCTTAAAGTCTGACCCCTAAAATTAAGTCTAAACAATATTTAGTATTAATCTTAGACTGAAACTAATTTGATTATCTAATAGTAAACTTGGATACAGTGGATATTGACTAGGATTTAGAAACCTAAAGTCAAACTCTATCATTATACCTTTGGCTAAATTTCATCCCTAACTCCACAGATAATCCTGAATAGACAATGATATGAGTAGCTATCATACACCCCAAGCATAACACCAAACCCTGACATTAATATCACCCTGACTAATCAAATGTGGTGAGCTTCGAACCCGGGTCTCAAGAACAGAAAGTTAACGCAGTGTTTTTCTCAACCTAGGAGCAAATACAAATATGAAGGTACTTTTTCTTCTATGTGTCGTGTCTCTTCAAGATATAGGTGATCATGACCTTCCACATCTTCTTATCCCTACTGACTTTCTCCTGTTACTCTACTGTAACCCTTCTCTGCCATCCATTTGCTCAAGCTAATCAAGTATTTTAATCGTTGCTTTCCACTGTCTCGCTTTTCCTTTATGTGACCTGTGTGTATCAGGTTATCCAAGCCCTGCTTTCCTCATTACATATCAAAGGAACTTCATCTGTCTTTTCCTGATGTTAAGTATTAGATTTTCTTTCGTTTCTATCCTCTCCAAAAGCTCATCGTTGCTCACATATTCGGTCAATTATGTCCTCAGCATCCTCTGTAGAAACACATTTCGGTTGCTTCACGTCCCTCCTTCCCCTTTTAGGATATTGTCCAGCATTCACTACCACAGACAACACATAGCAATCCAGTACTTTCTTCTTGGTTTCTAGCAAAATCTTCCTGTCTATCAATATTCTATTCAGCTTCTGGAATGTACCTCTGTCCGTGTCAATTTACCTTCAGATCTCGCATTTACCGTTAATTACTTTACAGCGTAGGTGTTATGAAATAAAACCGTAGATTTAAAAGAAAATACTCGTTCAAATATAAACTGTTTTTAATGCTTACTGTTCAAATATTTGTACAGTTTTTGTAGCATTACTACTTTCATATAGACATATATGTATTCTGTTATATTTTCTGGCCCACTTCTGAGGATCGCTACTGAAATAATAACGCTACCTTTCACTTGATCTCAAGTCGAAGGCGTGAGATATTGAGGCTTGTCTGGCATAAATGTTTCCAAATTATAACATGACAACAACTAACAAATCGCCTAGAAATATCAGTCAGTCAGTTAAGTGCCATACATGATACACGTTTGGGCGATCATGTCTCTTTCAAGGCATGAGTGACTGGGCAGAAGATTTTCCCACAGTAGGTTGCCATTACTTTCTGCGGTAGTTCGGTAGCAAACTAAGGCTACAGAACTCAATCTGTCCTCCTATTCAGCCCATAGCTTGATTTAGAAACGATAGATTATCTTCCTTAAGGTTATTTGTGCGTAAGTGAATGCAACGAATTCAACTGGAATTTAAACTCGACTCTTCGATTTCTCGTTTCAAGCTTATATCCGCGCCATCATAACGCACATTCTAGGAATGTCATCTATTTATTTACAGACTTACTTTGTTCAACTATCGGGAAATGGCCTGAGATTTTTATTACTTTTTTTATAACTGTTTAACATGCTCCTCCATTTCACACACTACTCCGGTATTTTTATGTTAAACAGGAGTCAAATATTACATTTCTTTAGTATTTAATTTATCTGATAAATAATTGTTAATATTATTGCAGAATTTCAAATCTTGTTTGATATAAATGTTATTATAAACACAACATTCGATCAAGTTCCTTCTATGTACCATCATGTGTCTTTTGATTGGCTGATATGGCATATCGGTTGATTATTGTGATTTTGGGGGGATGGGATATTAGTTATTGTTCGTTCTAGCTGAATTGGTTTGTCATTACCAGATCCAGAATTTTAAGCCGTGACCAATAGATGGTATTAACATATGTATACTCAAATTCTATGCCCACTATGTCACCACCGCCATGCCGTTGTTATTTTTTTTACTTTTATATTCAGTGATCGAAAACAACCTAGATGTGTTGAGATGATTTTCTAATCACAGCTTAGATGTTGCACAATACCAAAAGTATGGGGCACCCAATGAGGCTCGAATTCACTACTTAGTTGTAATAAGTTCTAATGACAGAAGCTTTGCTATAACCCCACGTCGAGGTGCCCATTTAGAGGTGTATAAGTTTATCTTTTGTTTCCTATTTAGGACCGACTTTAAGATTCCTTCTAAAGTTTGTTTCTTCTCTTTCATTTCCGGTGCTCACTTGGGTCTTGACAAACAGTTTTACATTGTTATTCATCCTGTAAAAGGCTTAAGAGTCACTCGAGATAGATCGTTACTGAGTAAGCCGCACCACCCCAAAGTGATAGACC
This sequence comes from Ascarosepion bandense, assembly GCA_037127315.1. NCBI lineage: Eukaryota > Metazoa > Mollusca > Cephalopoda > Sepiida > Sepiidae > Ascarosepion > Ascarosepion bandense. The sequence goes on from JBBBDQ010000799.1 coordinate 2,610,896, forward strand.
TTACTTGAAGCTTGGTGCAGCTTACTCTGTAATGCACTACTTTGAGTGGCTCTTGGACTTTGTACATGGTGAACACCATTGTAAAATTGCTCGTATATGCTTCTGCGTCTTTGTAGGCATGAATAATTGTCTATGAATAGGCATCAATACTGTTACATGATTTTGAAATCATTATTTATGCTTAATTTAGTATGGCCAGCAAGATGACGATTCAAAATTATGTTGAATGGGTTTTTTAATATCTCATCGATCGGTTTCAATCAAAATTAATATTTTTTTTGCTTGTTTTGCATAAGTATATTTAATTTAGGAGTTAAAAAGATTGAGCAAAGAACAATTTGTGCTTGTGTTTCAAAATCCTAAGATGCTACCAAATTTTAAACAATTTAAAACAATTTCATAAGTAGCCTCGTCATATCTTCAGTATAATGTTGGTATCATACATGGCATCTAACACTTTCATAAACGTTTCAAACCCCTTCTGAATACAGTCAATTTGCCAGATGTGTGATTAAATATGGCTTGAAGCGAATAAATAATCCGTTCTTACAGACTGGCGCTTTAGAATCTCAAAGATGTTTAACAAATGATAAAACCGACATTAAACCAACTTGTGGACAGCCTCGCCTGAAACCCTCAACACAGGAATCTGAATTGGAAATATAAATAAAATCGAGATGTGAACTTTCCATACAAGGACGGAATATCGAAACATTTCCAGAAAAAGTGATTACATTTAGTGGGATTGATTAAAAAGAATACATATTTTAAGAAAGAATACGTTTTATAAAATTCAACCGACAGTAACGCTAAATCTTCTGTCCATGACTTCCTAATTTTCTTAGTTATAAAAAGTTAATCTCAAAAATGCCACCGAAATTACAGTTGTTAAAGAACAAGAAATGTCGAATAATTCAGAAAGGAAGAATATATATGTGCAAGAGTGTACTCTGAATGAAAGTTTAAATGAAAAGAGAATACTCTGAATGAAAATAATATTAATGAAATGAGAGTATTCTGAATGAAAAGACTCTAAAAGAAAAGAGAATATTCTGAATGAATATACTCCGAATGGAAAGAGTGTATTCTGAATGAAAATACTCGGAAGGAAAAGAATGATTGAAAATATACTGAATGAAAATACTCTGATTGAAAAGAGTGTAGTCTGAATAAACATACTCTGAATGAAATATACTGGAGGAACAGAGTGTAGTCTAAATGAAGATACTCTGAATGAAAATAGTTTTAATCAAAGGAAAGTATTTCTAAATGACAATGCTCTGAATTAAGAATCCAGTCTCAACGAAAATACTATGAATGAAAAAAGTATAATCTAAATGAAAATACTCTGATTTAAAAGAGTATACTTTGAATGAAAAGAGAATATTCTGAATGAAAATACACTGAAAAAAAAGAGTATTATGAATTAAAATATTCTGAATGAAAAGGGACTACTCTGAATGTAAACAGAATATGCTGAATGAAAATACTCTTAATAAAGTGTGCACACTGAATGATATTACTTTGAATGTAATTTTTCTGAATGAAAATAGTATACTCTGAATGAAATGAGTGTAATCTGAATGAAAATACTCTGAATTAAAAGAGAGTACACTGAATAAAAAATAATCTAAAATTTAAATCGTGTGCTCTGAAAGAAAATGCTTTGACTGAAAAGCGTGTAATCTGAATGAAAATACCCTGAATGATAAGAGAGTACACTGAATGAAAAATGTGATCGGAATAAAAATACTGTAAAGAAAAAAATGTACTCTGAATGAAAAGAATGTATTCTAAATGAAAATACTCTAAATGAAAATACTCCGAATGAAAAGAATTTACACTGAATGAAAATACTCCGAATGAAAAGAATTTACACTGAATGAAAATACTCCGAATGAAAAGAATTTACACTGAATGAAAATACTCCGAATGAAAAGAATTTACACTGAATGAAAATACTCTGAATGAAAAGAATTTACACTGAATGAAAATATTCTGAATGAAAAGAATTTACTCTGAAGGAAAATACCCTGAATGAAAAGAATGTACTATAAATGAAAATACCCTGAATGAAAAGATTGTACTATAAATTAAAATACCCTGAATGAAAAGATTGTACTATAAATGAAAATACCCTGAATGAAAAGATTGTATTCTGAATGAAAATACTCTGAATGAAATTATATAAAAAAGATATGCTTCTTCACTATGAGATATTAGCACAAAATATACTGAGTGCAAAGCATGATCAGAGCATTTGTTGGCGTCGACGATTTTTTTTTTTGAGTCGATCTACCAGGATGAATATAGACGACAGTTATTGTTGAGAAAAAAAGAAAATGTAAAAAGAATTATTTTTTAAAATTGAAAGAATTTTTTTTTGTTCTGAGGTTATTCGTTTTTTGTGTGATTTTTTTTATTTTTTTATTTTTTTTTGTTTTGTTTTTTGCAATTTTCAGTTTTGGTCATTTTATGGATTTACTTTTCGTCAATAAAACCTCCACATCTCCTTCTAGGAAAATTCAAAAGCTTTCCTGTTTGCATTTCATAATGAACATAAATTACTAAGTTAATAATTGAATAACCTACTTGCAAGTTCCAACAAAATAACCATGGAAATTATTCAATTTCATCGTTAATTATTTGAATTTAGCAACTCATTACAATAACAATCTTAAATATGAATGAATGTTATTATCGAAAGAGGTTACAAATGATAACATCAAAAATTGACAAGGCTAAACAGACTTTAAATACATATGAGTTTGAACACTCTTTCTTTTTTCATTCTTTCTTTCCATAAAACTAAACAACGCTTTTTATATATATTTTCGAATAATCCTTGCCCGCAAACAAAAATGGTCTATTCAGAAAAAAATTATGTACGGGGGATATAACAAGCTAAATAATAAACTAGAAGTATTAAATGTGATACAATATGGTGATATTCTAGGCGCAGCTTAGATGTGGCACAAGGCCGGAAAATATGGGACACCCAGTGAGGATCGAACTCACTACACAATTGAAAATGATTCTAGGGAGAAAGCTTGCTAACCATTACACCACGTCTAGGTGTCGTAAAGGTGATGTAATATGAGAATACATTAATTATAAATGTATAGCTGTTTAAAAAACAAGGAAAACAGGGTCCAAGTCAGTTATAGAAAGGGGCTTGTAAAACAATTATATTTTGACCGTATAAAAAAAGTATGTGCAAGTGCCTGCAGCTATGAAACAAAATAAGCGTCAATCATATGCAAACAAAAACAGAGTTGTGAACAAAATAAATTCTTTTAAACGTTGTTTCTAACGGATTTCCCGAAATAAAGGTATATATAAAAAAAAAAAAATTACAGGGCGAATATCAGTGCATCGCCCGAGAACAACGGGACCTCTGCAACATGATAGCTGGAGTGTTCAACATAAATGGAAAATTGGGAATCGTGCCAAAAATACTACAGATAATATTGGCGGAAGTAAAGTTCTGAGAATCAATTTAATCTGATTAGATTAGCACATTGGTAATATGAAAGACGCTTAAAATCTGAGGAGAAGCAATTTCTTTCGATTTTTTTTTTTGCAGCAAGCCTCTGGTTTGAAAATGCTAATTGTTTATTTATTCATTTTATTCTCATCATATCATCATAAAACGGTAGTTCCCAGTTACACAAAAGCAACACACTAGAAACACAGATTATCTCCAGAAGTAAAATCAGAGAGTGCGCTCGCCTGTGTATTGAATACTGCTGACACATCTGGTCGGGTTCCCCTGCTATTCTCCTCGGGGTTTTTGACAAAATATGTGATCGATACCGACTTGGCAGTCCGGTTGCAGTCACTCTCTTACCGGCGTGACGTGGCTTTATTGTGCCTCTTCTATAAATACTTTCACGGCTTCTGCTCTGATGAACTTAGATCACTGGTGACCCCTATGTACGAATTTGCACGAGATACTAGATTAGCAAACCTTTTACAGTGAAGCCGATGAACTGTAACCGCAATTTCTACTCCAACAGCGACTTCTCTCGCACTTCCCGCCTGTGGAATTCCCTTCCATATATTTGCTTCCCCGACAGCTACAATCCCTAGGAGTATAAATGCAAGCCCAATAGACACCTCTTAACACACTTACTCGCATCTATTCCCTCAAACACTCTTCCCATCTATACAACCCTCATCCTCGTTATCCTTACCCGTCTATCACCCTCCTTCTGACATTTCCTATATCCAACCACTCTTTCTCATCCATTTCCCCTATGTAACCCCCTGCGCAATAGTGGCAGTGAAATGCCTTGCTTGGGGTGAAATGATTTTTAAAAAGTCATATCTGTCTAGGCGACCATCAACCATGTCACTTTTAATTCCTGATGATCTTTTTTAAGAACATATTTTTTGACATTTTTCTGCGATTGACTTGTTAGCAACTATCAATTCAATAGTTCCTACTATTCAACCCAAAGATGGGGGAGTTAATCTGGATTAAAATATTTTTCAATGATTTGTGCGACTGGAATTCGAACTTGTTTCTCCGATTTTTCATTCCGAGAGCTTATCCATTACACCACACCACACATCGAAAAGTAATCACGTATAAATACGTGTAGAATATCAGCATGCGTTCATTTTGCGAATATGTATTCGTGAGCAGCCTTTGCGATTTGAAAAAGAAACCACTCGACCGGAGGTCAAGAGCGAGGGAAAATTTACTCGCCCCAAAACCATTTTTCTCGACTGACTCCATTTTCTTAATAGTCGCCTTACGTAAACATAGCGTGAATCGCTGACGGAAAACAAAACAAAAAAAAATGAAATTTTAATTAAAATTTCGAACATGTTAGAAAGGATATAAAACATTTTTAAAATAATAACAAACTTTGATTTTTCTCTTAATAATAGAATAAACGTTTTGATGATAAAACTTTGTTCTTATTAAGTTTGAGCTCTTTTGACATCATGATATACTTTTTCGTTTAGTTTTTTTTGGCAATTGAGTGGAGGTATTTTAATTCGTAGTTTCTTTCTTCTGTTTCACTACAACCTCTATTTCATAGATGATAAAAAATAACAAATCTGATTCTCTCAACGATTTTGTATTAAAAAATTACTTGTATAATTTGTTTTTGGTGCGTGGTTGAAAGAAGTATACGTATTTTCGTTCTTTTTTACTTTTCCTAAGCGGTCAGAAAATATAGATGTTGAGTCAAGGATAATATTTCTCCAAATGAGTTTCTAAAAATCTGTGGGCATCTTTCATCAGGGCGGCAGAGACATATTTGATTCACTCTCGAAGCGTTCATTAATCGAATGTTTACACTGACCGGGACGATAAAAGCGAGACAGGAGCTTGTCAATCTAAATTCCATTTTTCAGATGTTGCTTTGATGATTGCGGGATATCACTGTTTTTTGTATAACCACACATTTTGACGTAAATCATGCACCATGAATAAGACCAAAGAGTTCATTAATGTCATAAGTTATTAAAAATAATAATTGAAACAATACAAAAATATTATAGAAATTAAACAAAACAATACATTCGAAAGTAAAAGGATTCGCGCATTTGAAGACTGGCAGATTTAGTAGGTTGAACAGAAGTAATGCCATTCAGGGATACATGGAGATAGACACCATACAGGTGAGATTTGAAAAAAAAAACAGTTTCCCTTCTGGTCAAGAATTATATCCCAATACCTGGAGGTGCGGGTCGGACCGAGTTTTTTACTTTTATATATAAAGTAAAAATCTCGGTACGACCCGCACGTCATCTATATATATATATATATATATATATATATATATATATATATTAGGCATCCACATACAAGCCTGTTTAACTGTATCACAGTGTGGCTAAACACATCCACTTGCTTCTGGCCACGATCAAAACTCGACTAATTTGGTTTCAATTAGTCGTTAACTATTAAACAATAGGCAATAAGAAATTTTAACTTGTATATAAGCAGTGTATAAACACACCGGTCACCGAAAGAACTCAATTCATTCCCGAAGAGTAATGTATATATCGCAAAAGTGAAACCTTAAAATTTTCTCATCTAGACAGCAAAATTGTAATGAGAGCATTATATATATATATATATATATATATAGTTAAGAAATCACAACTTTCTGTAATGAAGTTTTCATATTCTGTAGTCAGTGTCGACTAAAAAATAAAAACCGTGATATATGCAACATTCTTAATCAATTTGATTTTCGTTAATAAACACGTCAGTACGGACGTAAATACATGCATATATATATGTATGTACATACATACATACGCGCGTTCAATCAAAGGTAGGGGGATATTGGAAATGCTGAGGACACCATGAAACAAAAGTATGGTTTGACGTTGAGGTTTGACGAAAATTAACACAAAATGGAAACTTATACGTAACCTCAGGAGGAAGCAGATGCAGTTTCTCTTGCATGCAATGAGGAAGGCGGGTTTTGAAAATCTGTTACTCATAGGGCGAATAGAAAGAAATAGACAAGGGAAAGCAGAGCATGGTAAACTTAATGGGGTTCGGCTAATAGATAAAGAACAGGGTTTAGGTGAAATGCTCTGAAAAACAAAACTTTTGAATTACAAGGGACAGGAAGATATGGACGCTCTGATAGCTCCCGTACTGAATGGATGCACCCATAACAGAAGAACAGCTTTCAAGGTTTAGTTGTTTATGACTCTCTACAACTTCCCGTCTTTATTACTCTCAGTACTTGTTTTAAACGTTATCTTCCCTTACATTCTTTGTTCTACCATCAATTCCCATAAACTCATTCCATAATATAATCACTCTTTTACTTCGTGCTTCTATTAACGTCCTGTGAGCGTTAAAATAATTTTCTTTATTATTTGTTTCCTAAATTTTAGCTGTCTCTTTCTGATTATAATATCAGTCTCCTTTTCTTGTTTTATTTTTTTTTATTTTTTTATTTTTATTTTTTTGGTCCTTTTATTCTAGCTTACTGTCAAATCAGGTTGAAACCTTTTCTGGATTATAACTTCTATGCTAAAAGTTTCTTTCCTCACATTTATAACTTATTAAACAATCTTCCGGCATCTTGTTTTTTTTTCTACCAAAATTCTTCTCTTAAAAAATTGTAGAATTTCCTTCTTCATACTTGCTTCCCCGATAGCTACAATCTCCAGGAGTTTAAAGGTGTCAATAGACACCTCCTAACACACTAACTCGCATCCATTCTCTCAAACACTCTTCCCATCTACCCAATCCTCATTTTCGTTATCCTTACCCGTCTATCACCCTCCTTCTGACATTTCCTATATTTAACCACTCTTTCTCATCACATTCCCCTATGTAACCCCCTGCGCAATAGTGGCAGTGGAATGCCTTGCTTGGGGTGAAATGATTAAAAAAAATTAAAATGCAATGTCAATAGTTCTTTTAAGTTATCTCTTCTTAATAATGATTTCTTTCTCATATTCTCTCACAATCAATAAACCTTAGTGGTTTTATTGCTTTGCCTTTGGTAGAATTATTGAAAACCAGAGTATTTCGTTTACTTAGAACCTTAAAAGAAACATTAGATTCGAGAGATGGTGAATTAGAGGATTATAAACGTGGACTGGCTGACAGGCGCCATGTTGGGATTTGTGTGGATACGAAACAAATAATTTTTTTATCTCGTCACGAGAGTAAAATGTGACACAATATCGGATTTAATTCGGAGATCTTGATGCGTGATTAGTTTATAGTTCGCTCAGTACTTGCTTTTTGTAAACCAAACAATCATCACAGAATACCTATAGCTCACCACTTTACTGAAGTGGGGTGATACCGACCAGGGAAACGGATAATCGGAAAATAATTAAAGGAGTATAAGTCTTCGAACACAAATGACCAAACACTCGCATACTAGAAAGGCAATGAATATTTTTCATACAAAAGTTAACTCAATATGAATGTCCCTAAATGTCACTCATTTCAGAAAATTACTGAATGTGCTGTGAATATATACACTACTGGCCATAATTATTAGGAAACCCTAGTTTTTTAAAAGAAATGATATATTTCATACTATGTTTAATATTTATTGCCAAATGAAAATAGAATAGTTCTTTTATTATTACTTTGCAAAATGTTACAAAGCAAGAAAGCAAAGACGAACTCGTCCTAATCATTGTAAATTTTTTCAATCTTTCCTTGATGAAACTGCAATATAGGTAATTATTATATATTTATAAATTCATTTTATGCACAATATTACTGTGCAATATTAACCAAAGAACTATTCTCTTTTCATTTACAATTATTCATTTGGCAATAAATAGTAAATAATAGTATGAAATAGATCTTTTTTTTAAAACACTGGGGTGGCTAAATAATTATGTCAGGTAATGTACGTAAGAAAGAAGTGTGTATTACTAGCATAGAGATGTTTGATAAAAACTGACTTTTGGCTTTAAGATTTTCCGGCCCAGGTAAGCATCCTTGCGGGAGATTGTTCCTCAAAAAGCGGTTCTCGGGCTAAATCTGCGGTAAATCCTCCTTATCAGGTTAATACGGATTGAAAGTGGTTAGTTCAATCGCGGGGACATAGCTATAAATGTCTGAGTCTGTAAAGGTCTGAAGTGGTTAAGCTAAAATAAGATCATATCTTAACACTTGTCATTGAAATAACGATTAGATAGTGACTGAGTAGCAATTTTGCTTTAGCGGAGAAAGAGGGTTTAGATTAGAAAATTAGCCAATCCTTACAGGACCGTGAAAAGGATTTTGAACGCAAGTCTGAAAAGTAAGAATTTTGCAGATCCATCCCAGACAGGGCTGTAATACGTCCTTATTAGTTAATGTCTGTATCTTTTAAAGATAAATCCTATCAGGAGGAATTAGGTACTTTCTGGCACAGTACAAGAAACTGATCATTTCTGGAAAAATTGGTGAGACTAAACTTCAGAGGTACCCAACAGACATTTGTCTGATAGTTTTTGATTGATATTGTTGTTCTTTTTTTTTTGGACAGCTTATCAAACACTTGTGGGTCATTTAAAGTTGAAATAGATTTCGAATTATTTTCATTGTCAGTAAATATTGCCGTGAGTGTGAGTTTTGATAGAGTGGATAACGGCTCGGAAAGAGAAATCGAAGAGCCGAGTTTGAATTCTAGTTAAATTCGTTGCATTTACGCGCAAATACCCTTGGAAAATGTATTAATCCATCTGTTCTATCAACAGCTATATGTTGAATAGCGTGTCAGATTGGGATCTATAGCTTTGGTTGGCAACTAATCCAAGCAGAAAGAAATGATAAACTACAGCGGGAAAATATTCTGCCTAGTCAGTCATGTTTGTTTGGAGACATGATCGCTTAAGCTTGAATAGCATATGGTACTTAACTGACTGCAATATTGTTTCGAGGATTATTTTTATATAGATAACAATTTTTTAGATCCAAGTTCTACTATTTACCCCCGCAGCTTGTGGGATGACCATTGCTCTAAAAAAGCGTACGGAAATTGTAACGCTGCAGTAACACACCGGCAAGCCTTACAGAGAGGTCACGAATATTGTTGGTCTCTGACTTTCAACTGTCAGTTGTGTCCTCCATGCGGAGATACAAACTGCATCAGTTCAAAACATAAAGGGAAATGCATTAGCAAGAGGTAAACAACGCAAGGAGACAACATATACGTGATTAGGGAATGTGTGAAAGGTCCAAGGAAGACATTATCCGTTTTGTTGCAGTTAATTTGCTCAAGGATTTATGTAAATTATAAAGACACAACATCGAGATTCTCATCGAAAACAAACAAAAATTATAAAGAAGAAAAACAAAACTTAAATTATTAAAATGTATTTAGAATTTCATTGTAGCCAAAATAATGAAATAAATAAAAATGAAAACATTTTATTCTTTTATGTTAATAAATGAAATATACTTTTGAGCGAAAAAATGGAACAAAACTCACTTTGGTGTTCGGCTTTTGAGAGGCAAATATAAAATCAATAATACATTTTTATTGACTGCATTATAATATAAAACATGATGTAATGGTTAGCGACTGAATTGTGAGTTCGATTCCTCACTTACTTTAAGCCTTGTGTCAGCTTTAAACACCACTTAAAATCACCCGAGAAATCCGACGTGATATATAGTTAGTAAGTTAGTCTTGTTAAATCAATTACGATTGTCTAGTGAGATCGATCCTCTGTAAGTGCTTTGTGCCCCATACATTCGGTCTTGTGCTGCATTTAAGCTACGCTGAGATAATCATTCTAATAATATCAAATACTACCCGCGTGCGCGCGCGCACACACACACAAGTGGGTGTTTGAGTGTGTCTGAAATGAGTGATAGGATTTTATTTAAATTTGGAGATTCGCTCACACAGAAATACAAGAAAGATTTGCGAAATAAGCGAAGGCAGTCACAAACACTAATACACATACATACACAATGACCGACATAAATCGCTAACTTATATATAATTGTACCTATAAAGATATCGTTAAATATATATATATATATATATATATATATATATATATATGAATGAAATGAATTGTTTGAACATCATTTTTTTTTATCGATATTTATTTAAGTAGAAATTCTGTTTTTAATTAAACAGTATTATATATTTATAACTACCGGCCTGATTATTTACGATAAATTGTTATTACGAAAATGTGTACCATTCGGCAGGATTCGAACCTGCGACCCCTATTTACATAGTGAAAGATTGAAATAATAAAGAGTAAATTTATTCCATAGAATCGCCATTGGCTTCAACCAGAGCCTTCATATGACTTCAGAATCTTTTGCGACTCGTCTGGGCAGTCTATTTTTTTTTTTTTTTTTTTTTTTTTTTTTTAGTTAGTAAATGCTGACAAACATGACTGTGTTCTCTTGCTTGAGTGGTAATTTTACACATTTTCGTAATAACGATTTATCGTAAATAATCAGGCCGGTAGATATAAATATATATAATTCTGTTTAATTAAAAAAAAGAATATCTACTTATTTTAAGATACTTTTGTGTTATTTTGGAAAATAGCAAATGTTCAAATTAGATGTCAGTGTTATTTTCATATTTGCATAATTCAAATAACAATTTCTCTTGTATATGATAATTTTTTCTTTGCATAAGTTTAAGTAGAAAGTTTAGCCGCAGTTCCTTGTCAGTCGGTTTTTAAAGAAAACTTGTATAAAATAGGTTTTTCCCAAAATATTCACCACACATACATAGAGAGATCGGTCAGTTAATTGCTCTATGTGAAAAAGTGAGTGATCATGTCTAGAAAGAAACATGATTGAATGGGCAGAGGTTCTTCCCGCAGTAGTTTCCCAATACATTCTGTGGTAAACTGGTTGCCAACCAAGTCTATAAAACCCAATCTATTTATTCCACAGCTACAACGAGGAGCGACTGAGTCATACCTTTCACAAGTGTAAGAAAATAAAAAGAATTCAACAAAAATTCGAAATCGTCACTCCGATTTTCCGTTCCGACCAGATTTCTATTGCACCCCAAAACATAAAAACGTTTCGTGTGACGCGTTTCGTTCTTTAGTACGTAACTGGAATAAAGTACTGTTTCCGTTTTTACGTCTTTCAGTAGATCGTCAAATCAAATTTCATTTAGTTTCATGTTTTTGTGTCAATGTTTTCATCACTTTTGTTATTAAGTTCGTCTCAAAGTTGATGTAATTTTACATAAAACTATTTGAATCGAGATATTTTTTCTGATCAGTCGTATTCTTTTAATTCTGCCGTGGTTTCTGAAATAAATTACGAATCGTTGCCTTTTGAAACTTATAGCCAATTATAATATGGATAACATAAAAAAATCCTGATATTTTATAATATATGTTTTTTCAATCCCTGTGTATTCTGAGAATCCTCGAACAGCCAAGTTATTCCAGCAAATGTTATGGCCTCGATCATCACTATTTACTAAGACGAAGTTTTTCTCAAAACTTTTTGCGAAGAGTTTTTTTTTCCTCTTGAAATAGAAAAAAAAACTTCCCGTTAGTTGGAAAAGATTCAAATTTATTTTCTCTAACCACTTAATTATATTCCAGCAAATCATTCAACTAAAATGTTTTAGTTTATACGAAGTCTCTCTGAAATCTAGCAGGACTGTATTTCTTTTTTCGGTGTGAGTTATGACGGATTAAAGTAGGGTAAGCGAATTGTTTTATCATCTAACAGGATATTCTGGGAGATGACAACTGCAATATTAGCTTTCTGCAACCATTTTATTTTTTCCCATACGAGAGTTATAAAACAAATCGTGGCTTATTCACTATGACTATCCACCTGCTCACAACGCCCCGAACATTCGGCAGTTCTAGACCGAGAAAAAATCCGCAGTACTGGAACAACCTCCCTATTCAGCTAATCATGTTCCGTGTGGTTTTCCCCCCCAAGTTCAAGGGGATTATCAAAGAGACCCATTTGATGGTGTTGGGTGGGGCCATCAAGACAGTAACGACGGAACTGAGGAGCATCCAAGATGAATCCTTCCAGCGGTGTATAGAAGCGTGACATAAAAGGATGGAAAACTGAATTAGAATCTAGAGGATTACTTTGAAAGCGAAACCATGTAGTTCGTTGTTTGAAATTGAAATAAATTGTTTGTCACACAAAACTCGTTACTTTTCAAACATACAACGAATGTACGTTCTCCAGTATTGGCTATTTTGCGTTTAGCTCATCAACATAATACTGAATCAATGTTCTATCAATCTTGAGACGAAATATCAGTTACTTAGTGAGAGCTGTCTCAATGTCTTTTACGCTAGCTTTTGTTTTGATTGAACACTTCATTGTGATTTTATTCATCCTTCTTGAAATCTTGCTTCGACAACTTGATCTCCATAGCGCGGGTACGAGATGAATAAGAAAGTAAGAAAGGCAATGCAATTTATCTTCGGGTTCTCTTTGGATTAATAAAACTTACTTTTTCAGTCTCAGGAACATTATATTTTACTGTGGGACTCCCATATGGAGTCATAGGAGCCAATAAAAAAACTGCCCAGTCCCAAGGATCATTGCCACATTCACTTTGTTTTTCTTTCTTTAGTGCAAAAGATGTTGCCTGGTTTTGTGCGGCGGTCAGATGAGCGGGAGACTAACAAAAATTGTAACAACAAAGATGAAGTGAGCATTATGGCAGCATTCACCAGCTTAAACAAAAATACCGTCCAGAAGAATGATAGGAGAGTCAGAAGTCGTCTAGAGGCCACGTTTGAAGCCAATGACGATTTTATAGAATGATGTTATGTGTTAGAAGTTGTAACAAGAGTAAAGAAAATGATTTACCAAAACAGAGCTAAATCACAAACAAATATTCAATTTACTATAAAACACAAAATATATACAAATACACAATTGTAGCATTCAAACAGAAAAACATAGTGTTTACTGGCGAAGTGTTACGAGCGAGAAGGGAAAGATCAGTCGGAGAATTTTTGAAGGTCTTTATCATAACCAGCTGCTTTCGTAGATAGGAAAGCAGTCCATTTCGGGGAAGAAAAACTTTTGATCATATCCAGCCACGGAAAGACTTATATAAGTAAATCCAGACAGAAGTGTCCGAAGGGTTTTTTCTGTCAACTCTAGCAATCCTCCGGCAATATCTGCAGCCAAATTCATCATCTGCTTACATCATTAAAAGCAAAACAAGACAAAAAAAAGAAAGATAGTAAAACAGTAAAAAGTGTGAAGAGATGTAAAGCATGGACAGATGTGAAGATCCATTTCCGCTCATACCCTGAAGTTACATAGTATAATAATCAAAATAAGCCTAGCTTATATGTGCCACAAGGCCGAAATTATGGAGCACCCAATGAGGCCCGAACTTTCTACGCAGTTGTTGTAGTTCTAATGAAATATGATTGAAAACCATGTCAGTACGTTAAAGGGTACACATGTTTTATAATTTAAAAGATTCTCATCGGTATGATTATTTCAAAGGTTAATTGTATTTGATAAAATTAGAAGATCCGAGTGATGTCGAATTCAGAGTTTTCCTTCTCCTCGACTAGTGACCAAAGTTGACCAGTTTATTCTTCTATTTGCTATAGCTGGAGAAGGGAAGACATTATACATTTTACAAAGTGTAAGTAAATGTAACAAAGTAGAATTCGAACTCGGGTTATGCGATTTCTCATTCTGAGTCGCCACCCATTACTACACCGTGCATGATTATTTTCTCCAAAAGCCCTTATTCAATGTTAAAACAAACATTTTGCGAAATTCGCACTTTGTCTATATATCAGCGAAAAATTGTATTCTATATAACCTGGGTGTACATAAATTTTCTGCAATTTCGCATGCCATATATATAATAACGCACATGCCAGATAGAAAAGGCACTTGTAAATAAATAAATATATATATATATATATATATATATATATATAATTGGTTGTGAAAAGTGAAGAGAAAAACCATCATTACTGCACAGAGCATACAAATTCCCGGCTGAGACATCATAACTGCAACAAACAATCGATGCTGACTCAACAGATAATGGAGAAATTTTGAATAAAGATCGCGCTTTTGTGCAAATGCATTTCAATGGCTTTCTGTTTGATTTAGAATATGATTGCAAAATCCCTTCAACTTTAGTCTGTACATGTAAGCACACAGACGCGCTTGCTAACGCACATACACACGCAATTCTCACATATGCATATATCCTCAATTTTTTTTTTTTCGGAAAATAAGAACTTATAATATATTAGGATAGTCTAAACTGTCAAGAGAATGTGTTGTGGTGCAGTGGATATCGGCTCGGAACGAGAAGGTGTCCAGTTCGAATTCTGTTTGAATTTTCACTTACGCGAAAATACTCTTGGAAATTGTCTCTTCTCTGTTCAGCTATTGGTTGAATAGCAGGAGAGATGAGGTTCTATAACCTTGGTTGGCAACTAGTTTACCGAAGAAATTAATGGCGACCTACAGTGGGAGTATCTTCTGCCCAGTCACTCATGTCTTTTTCGAAACATAATCGCGCAGGCGTCAACATGTATTTTCTACTTCTTCATATTCTTCTTGCGCTGTGTCCTTTCAGGACGTAGATAATCATAGTTATCCACAATTTAATTACCCTTGTAGTTCTTAATAAATTTGATATATATTATTTCTTCTTAAACATGTTCCGTTATGCATTTACTCAAGCTCTGTAAATAGGTTATGCGTTGTTTTCTTCCGTTTCCCTTGCCCTGTAAGTATAAGTTTTTTCAAGCACTCTTCCCTCATTATGCCCTAGAAATTTCTAGTGTCTTGTTCTGCAGTTAAGTTACATTTCTCTTTCCATTGTTTCTAAAATTTCGAGATTGTTCAGATGTTCGGTCAGTGTTATCCTCAGCATCTTGCTGTAGAACCACACTTGAAGTCACTTCTTCATTTTTGAAAAGATTGTTCAGAATTCACTGCTGTATAGGAGGGTGTAATAGTTCAATGATACTAACACACGCACACAAAAACGTAAACCCACATTTCACTCACATATAATGTTCGATCCAAAAATAATGCTGTACATTATATTAGGTTATCCAAAGATGATAAAGGAATGTGTTTTTCCAATGTCACATTTCTTTTCTATTTTTATTTTTTATTTTTATTTTTTATTTATTTATTTATTTTGTGGAGTGGGGTTAGTGACAAATGTATATTTGGGTAGGAAATGCGTGTCACTTTTAGCAGCCAAAGTATATCGTCTATTCACGAAAGGACGATACTTACGCATAGCTGATGAAAATTTTATAGACCGTGTTAATAATTATGTGAAAAAATGTTTTATAGCTAAAAACATGCAGAACATGACGGTGTTATGCTGTTCACTGTATAAAGTCGAAGTAACGAACGGGTCAAGATGACATGTAAACACTTGATTTAATAATGACCATAATTAGAGACAAGAGTCATTGCAATAATTTCTCTTTTATTTAATGCACGTAAATGTGAATATATATATATATATATATATATATATATATATATATACGTAAATGCGTTTATATATATTTATATATTCTTGAAAAATTCTTGGATATTATACAAATCTATGGGTAATAGATATTTTGCAACTAAAACAGCCGCATTGCACATCTGTGGGTCTGACGAGCAGCTGTTTTAGCTGCGAAATATCCTGACCCATGGATATGTAGAATATCCAAGAACTATTTCAAGATTATATTACTCTGTTAAATTTAATAAAAAATTTAACATTGAGTTCTTTGGAGTTAGTCTCTATTGGAATTTGCCTGACAAAAATAAAAGAATATATTTTATTAATACAATTAGAATAAACATAAATAGTTAAATAAATGAGATAAAATAAAATAAGTAAATATATGACACAAGAAATAAATAGATCGCCATCTTTGTGAAGAGTAATCACCAATAATCAAAGCACATGACGTCATTGTGGACTATTTTAAACTTCCATCTTTTTAAAGAATAAAAGAATAAGGTCAAATAAATTCTATCATCTTAACATATCGTGTCCGTACTTTTTAATTAAACTTGTTACATGTTTAGACGAATAATTGCTGCCTAAATATACTTTACTCAAAAGAAAAAAAAATTCTGATAACTATTTATATAGTTATTCGTTTAAAATGACGGCAACATATATACTGATGTACCTACTTTTGAGTATCTTGAATTAAAATTTAAGAAAATAAAAATAAAATAAGTGTGACAGAAGTGATATATATATATATATATATATATATAGTCCAAAGAATTTATGACTTTATTTGAGCAGGATCATGCCGACTTCGAAGTTTCATGAGGACATCGTTATTATATCTTTACTCACTTGGGCTACATTGTTTCTTTTCTTGTTTATAAGGAACTTGGTGAGATTATAAATTTTCTGGGAGCGGTACCGCTTGGGGTTGGTTGATTTTCTTTTTAATTTTTTGTATTTTATTATGCAGGTGTTTGATTAATTTTAAATGCTTTCTCTATTGCTTTTAATGTACGCATGTGTGGGCACTTGTTTAATATATATATACGACAGTCTTTATTGTAATGAAGTGGATATATATATATATATATATTTAGTATATCGAGGCAGCAAGTAATTTTCCAGACATATGCTATTAAATATAAGAGACAATGAATGTCTATTATGTTTAATCATGAGCCGTTCTAAACGTCGTATTTTTGCTTTAATTTCGGTTGAAAATAAAGACAAAAATTCTCCAACATTTGGATAATTATTTATTGGTTTTCTTCTAAGCTTTCGGCTCACATGAGCCATCTTCAGAGAGGTAGTTTAAACTGAAATATTATAAAATCAACAATACGGTGATCCTTACTCATACACACAGTAAGAGGAACCTGCAGATATTGGAGGCCATGTACATCAAATCAAAACAACCAACACTCAATAAAATCAACTTTAAAACAGGAAATAACATATTACATTGCATTTGACTAGATGGTTTTGTTGTCATTTCGCGCTATCCCGCGGTGTGACGTCATAAAACCGCATCGCAAACTTAAGAACTGCGTTTATTATTTTTGGTAACTATTGCCGTTGCCAAGCGGAGTTTTATGTCAACACAAAATAAAATCGTCGGTGATGGTGGATTTTATAATATTTCAGTTTAAACTACCTCTCTGAAGATGGCTCATGTGAGCCGAAAGCTTAGAAGAAAACCAATAAATAATTATCCAAATGTTGGAGAATTTTTGTCTTTATTTTCAACCGAAATTAAAGCAAAAATACGACGTTTAGAACGGCTCATGATTAAACATAATAGACATTCATTGTCTCTTATATTTAATAGCATATGTCTGGAAAATATATATATATATATATATATATATATAAGGAACTAAAAAATATTTACAACGTTTAAAACATTAATTTGAAACCGTGATCAATATAGAAATAAAGCTATGTATATTTATTATAAAATATACTTTAAAACAAATATAAAATACAACCTACTACAAAAAAGGTTAAATTTTGCAGTAGATTGTAGTTTGTCAGGTTGTAAAATATAAGAGGAAACGTATATCAATCTAATATTTCAATTTTATTAAATATTTGTCAGAAATTGAGAGAACAAACATTAACTCTAGTATTTTCAATTTTGTTTGGGTCAATTCTCATTGGTCTCGTGCACTAAAACCATAGATTATTAATTCTATATGCATGCAAATCTGTGAAGATTCCTGTATGTCTAAGCAGGTATCTGATGGTAATGCGTATTCATAATTGTGTGAACACACGCGTATGACTGTTTGTTTGGTGTTCTAATGCCTTCACATCCGTGCGTTCAGCCATCACAGCGGGGTGTCAAATCATTTTAATTTATAACTGGTCATTTTAAGCATGTATTGTTTGTATAAGATATCAGTTAGCTTCTTTAAATGTAGATTCAAAGAAAGATGGCTATGTAATATTTTAGTTTATAGTTGGTAATGATGTTATTAAATTTTAAATGTATTTTCCCTTACAGAATAATGATATTTTAAATTAGCTGGATCTTCTTCTTCTTCTATGTCTCGTGTCTCTCCAGGACATAAGTGATCATGGCCTTTCACATCTCCCTCTTCCTGGTGGCTCTTAGCACGCTTGCACATGTTAGCCCATCCAAATCCCGTTCTGTCATCCATTTGCTTAATCTCAACAAATATGTTACGCGTTGATTTCTATCTCTCTCTCCTTTTTACTATACCCACAGGTCAGATAGCGGGTGGTATTAGTGAAATAATATATATATATATATATACACTTTCAAATATTTTGTAAAGTTCTGTGTATAATTTTTTAATTAAATATTTCATATTTCCGAGTAAGTTGTTTTATTTTATCAGTAAATTTGTCAAAACTCATATTAACTTTTATTTTATACCATTTTTCCCGAGAACTTTCGAAAATTGCTGCATTCGTTTTCAAAGCGTGTTCTGTGTTCGTTCCAGCGGTTTCATGTTTAATTGAATCAATTTACATTCACGAACTATGATGTCACATAAATGGTAAAAGTGAAATTCTTTATCTGTAACATTATAAAATAACCGAGAAAAAAAATGAAAGGTTACTATGAATTTTGAAAATTTTATCGATAATACAAAACAACTAATTTGTAAATTGGAAAGAGTTGATGAAAACATTGACAGACGAACATGTCCATATTTTTTAAACAAACAATTTTGAGAGAATGTTTGCTGACGACATACACCTTATTTGAATAATATACTCATAATAACACTATATTATGACATTGGTCGATTTCGAAAGACCATGGAGCCGTGTCCGAAGGAATTATGCCCACTTCAGGTAGCAGTTATCTTTATACGACCTCGGCTGTTGTATTTTTGGATTCAAAGTTTTTCTTTTTCCTAATCCGAGTTGCAATAATATATTCTAACGTTCCCTTCAAAATATTATTTTTCCGACAATGAATGTCTAATAACATATATTATCCCACAACGTGTAAATAAGTATCAAGCACACCTACACACCCGTCTGATAATCATTTTGCATGACTCAAAAATCTTCACTTATTAACACATGATTACTATTCAGCCCAAACATGATTTCAAATCATTTAGAGTAGATCTTTTGCTTATTGTTATAGAGGTGTCTGTTACGGAAATTGATGAAGATTAACGAAATGGTCTTTAAGCAAGCTACAATTTGAAATGATTTGTGTGCACATTATTTTTTCTCAATACTCGTATTTAAGTAGATATTCTGTTTATAAACAAACAGTATTATATATTTATTTTTACCGGCCTGATTATTCACGGTAAATCTTTAAGAAAATGTGTGTTATTCGGTAAGATTCGAAACTGCGACCCCTATCCACCTTGAACGTCTTAGACCTTTCGACCACGAATGACCAACAGCCTAAACAAGGTCAAATGAAGCCTATATAACACAATTTTCGATTCATCTTAATAATCATATCTGCTCTGAAACCTATCGTAATATCAACAAATGTAAACATGTTAAGGAATTAACAGTAGAAATAAATATATAATACTGTTTGATTAATACGAGTATCCATAAAAAATAATGTTCAAACAAAACATTTCAAATAGGTGTATATATATATATATATATATATAATATATATGAGCCTATAAACCTTGTTGTGTTCTTTTTATAGATATTTCTATGGGTATTTACGTGTTTTCCTCGTATATTAGTGCATCTATTATGCTTGTTTGTGCATCGTTTTTGTGAGTGTTTGAATCGGTACTTGTTGCGAGAGTCTATTTCTCTGTAAGAGTTTATCAGTGTCTGTTCGTTTATTTGTTAATATGGAGTGATTGTGTACTTTAAATTATTGGAAATTTCTTGATTTATTATTAGAACTTTGTAAATTGTTTTGAAATCTTCCTTTCAGAACTTGCGCTTTTAACTACTTTCAAAAGATTTTAAGTGTATTTTTTCAGGTCAACGATTAAAAAATATATTTTTATTTAGATATTTCATAAATATATCTGAATATTATCTATAAATCTAATTCATTCTCTTGTGTATAGAAACTGAACTATTAAATTGCAGATGGTGGGAGTATAAAAAAATACAAATGTAAAAATACTCATTTCTATGATTGTCGCATTTCACATATGTTAAATATATTCCCTCATCAGAAAATTTGACAACCTAATATATAAAAAGCAACAAAAACGCCGATTTTGAAAATTCAATTGACTTCAATATCAGCGTATTCAAATTCGTGTGTATTTTCTCTGAAAAAATAAAAATATATAAATGCCAAATTATCGAAAGTTTTTTATTCTTTGTCAACAGCTATTTTTAATTATTTTAACGTCTGTATGCACAAAACATATATACAGATTCATACTGATAACGAGCTATATATATATATATATATATATATATATATATATATATATATATAAAAGATATATGCGTATGTATGTGTGCATGCATGTCTAAATGTATCGATACCTACTTGTATATATAAGTGGCTGGCCAGGTGCATTCGAGTATATCCGTTTACCAGAGCGGCTAGATAATCCCCATTGTAGACGCCTGCTCAGGCAAACGTGTTTGTTCAACAACCACAGAGCTTACATGTGTTTTATACTGCAACTATGCTGAGCGGACATAAGTTACAATTTTGGGGAAAAGCGCGTTATCTAGCGTGAGCGACAGTCTGAAGAAATCCAAAACGCTGAAACACTCGGTCACAATGTCTTGTGGCTTCGAGCTGGCCCAACCATCTACGACTCCTCAAAGAGAGCCGTTGACATAATTTTACACAGAAATCTTGGAGCAATCCGTGGTATGATTTTCAGGCACTTTCCATAGGTGCTGCACGCAGGGATCTTCCAGACCGATCACATCAAGAAATCACCTTCCCGGGTATTATGGTCAAAATCAACGTTCTAGCTTATCGGCCACGCGCCCGTTATATACAGGGTGCGACCGGTAAATTGTCGCTATTTCATATTTTTTTATTTCGCACATGCTTGTTGTTTATTTCTTATTCTGTCGACTGCACAGAATATCATGTACATTTAGGTGAGAGACGAATAACATTTCTTGTACCAAGAAACGGAAGGCAACGATTTTGCCATCGTTCACTAATTAAAAAAAAAGAGGCCGTCCAGAAGACTTTCAGGGGATTTTGAAATCGTCTGAAGACCGTGGTTGAAGCCAATTACGATAGTATTAAATACATATACTTTTAAGTATTTCTAGATATTTTTGTGTGATTTGGATAAATATTGCTGTTTTAAAGACAACGGGCAAGGTACTGATATTAAAGGTTATATTTATTTTTTCTTGTGTTCGCATAAGTGTTTCCCTTTCTGAACATAAGTTTTGTAGAAATTGCCAAAATATTCTATATTTCCCAGCGCTTTCGGCTATTATATCATCTGTTATCAAGAATGTTTTATTTTCATTAATTTTCATTGTTTTATGTTTCTAGAGTAATGGAAATATTTCCCTATTTTCTAAATACAGTGTTCATAAATGTTGGCTTTCACTGTTTTTTTATTAGCGCTTCCGTTATTTTAAATCATTGTTTAAATGCGGATAGAAGTTGGTAGGTTTACTTGTGTGTTTAAATGACTCCCAATTGAGCTATGGTCGAAAATTGTAATGTGAGTCTTTTGCCATGAATTTCGTTTGATCAAAAATGCCGTTCACTATTGACCCTCTTTAATTCAGTTCTTGCAGCCGTGTTGATACGTCTAGTTGTTTTAAATTTTATAAAGTAGAAAATTGAACCTTTTTCTGATCGACAGAGATTGTGTATCTTCTTATCTAAATCTAAACTTCTTTATAAATGGAACTTTGTGTGTGTGTCCGTTACGTATAGACTCCGAAACGGCTGAACCGATTTTCTTGAAGATTTACACATTTTTACTATAAGCGTCTGCAAGTGTTCTTAGCTAGGCTTTGTGTCGAGGTACCCCGATAAATATTGAAAATCCTTAATAGAAAAAATCGGGTTATAGAAGGAGTGGTCCGATTTTAATCAAATTTGATATAATTATAGACAAAGACATGAGAAACGGTAGGCAGTTTTCAAGGTTGCAGTTCTTACAATAGTGCAGAAAATCGATTATATATATATATATATATATATATATATATATATATATATATAAGGCAAGATGTTTGTGTGTGTGTGTGTCTATTTATCTGCCTGCATGTCTGAATTTTTTTCAGCCGTTTTATTTTGGTTTTTGCTTCTAAGTAAGTATAATTGTAGTTCTTAGACTCAGCCATGATACCATTTACTCAGAGGACTTATTTCGCTTTCAACATTCAGTTTACGACGAAAAAAACATTTGATATCGATACCAGGAAATCAAAATTTGACTTACATCCATTCATTTTTCTTTCAGTCTACAGGTTCGCTTTAAATGGAAACAAATATTGCTTTGTAGTCTTTCGTGCCAACGTCCAACGACTCTGAGCTCCAGGACCATGGATTAGTTTTAAAGCTTTCATTACACCCGAGCAACGCCGGGCTATACTGCTAGTAATGTTTATAAAAGAAAATTCATCTTACTTATAGTTAACGTGTATTTGGCTTTTAGCGAAATTGTTAATGTTACTGTTTTTATCTGTATGTTCATTATTGTTATTGTTTATGTTGTGGTATCTCTCCTTTTTCTATGATAATGAACTATGCATATACTCCTGCCATAGAGACAACCGTAGAGATCCGTGAGAGGTGTCGGGACTGATCTGTAAGTTACTGAACGATACCAAACGTACACAGAGAATACTGCGTCAGTTGGCATAGTGGCTTTGAGCTTCACTCATACAGTAATATTACACGGATATAATATTTCAACACGGCTTCACTTCAAGGCTTTTATATATCTATATATTTATTTCCTAATCGTATTCCTGGGTGACTAACCTGCGTTCCAGTTTGTATATTTAAGTTCAATATAACCTATTTTTCTATTTGAAATACCTGTTTTCTTGTTCATTATTTTTATGTGATTCCTCACCCGGATCCACAAGATTTTACTTTAGAAATAGTCTAATGTAGTGAGCGATAACTTAGTTTGGAAATCCGTTGTTAACTAACGTCACTTTCCCATTATTGATTTTTCAAGGAACATGAAAAGAGAGGAGGAATTACATGACTACCTTAAGGAAACTTTTATAAAGTCTAGTTTATATTTAAATGGGTATTCACTCATAAAATTTTCACTTCAATATAAAATAGGCGTTATGAAATAACACATCCGAATTTAATTGCCACTATTCCGTATTGTAACCCTATTGTAAATCTTTCAGTCAGTTACGTGCTGTATGTAATAAACGCTTGGGCGATCATGTCTCGAAATAGACATAATGACTGGAGAAGAAGTTTGCAATGGCTTTCTGCAATAGACTAATTGCTAGCCAAGGCTACAGAGCCAACTTTCTTCTGCAATTTAACCCATAGCTGAAGGCAGGAGGGACAGGTTAATACTTTGCTCAAGGTTATTTGCGCGCAAGTTAAGGGAACAAATTCAACTAGAATTTGAACTTGGCTCTCCGATTTCTTCTTCCACTGCTCCAGAATGCAAATCCTTGTAGAGGTTTATTGCATTCAAAAGACAATGATAATGCACGCTTTGACGTGTTTATAAAGATGGTTAAAGATGTC